>CM022302.1:378089379-378355090 GCA_011799875.1 Thinopyrum elongatum
GCTCGAATACATAAGCTCGCATACAAGCGTCAGCGGAAGCATCAGATATCTGAGTACAGATATTAAAAGAGAAACAGAAAGGCCTTTAGAAAGGCGGGGCAAAATAAAACACTACGATCGAAAGGCGCAGGCCTCCTGCCTGGGACCCTCCGAACCTACTCCTAGTCGTCAGCCAACTCGTAGTAGTATCCGTCATCTGGTTGCATCAAAAGGGGTATATGAGGAAAAAAGAAAGCAAAGCAACCGTGAGTACTCATCCGAAGTACTCAGCAAGCAAGGATCTACACTACATATGCAACATTATCAAAGGGAGGCTGTATATGTGGACTGGGCTGCAGAAATGCCAGAATAGAGGGAAGGCCTAGTCCTATCAAATACTAGCATCTTCAGTGGTCTTGAAGCAATAGAAGAGAGTAGATCAGCACAGTATAAAGTAGTAGTATCATTAAGTCTCAACCTCACCCAGAGATCCTTTCTCGACTCCCTATGAGAAACCAATCCCAGAGCCATACTATCATCAACCTCGTCCAGAGATCCCTTCTCGACTCCCTGCGAGAAGCAATCCCAGAGCCATAGTATCCAATTCTAGTTGTATCGATCGGGATACAACTCCGAGTGTCCTTTACCGTAGGACCGGCTATCGATAGATGTGTTCTTCCCTGCAGGAGTGCACCAACTTACCCACCACACTCGCTTAACTCCGGCCGGTCACACTTTCCAGGGTCATGCCTGGCCTCGGCCAAACGATACACCGCAACCCTACCTACAGCTCAGCAGAGAGTTTCCCGTCGGTCTATATCCTAAGCGCTCAGGGGTCTTGGGCCATCGTCCTGTGCACTCCGGGTCGGTGTGTGCAGGGTCGAAACGAGCACCACCTCAGTCCTGGATGGCACTGGCCCGGCCCGGCCACGAGGCTGAACTGGACGTCTGACAGAGCTTTCGACTGATGCGACGATGCAGAGTGCCCATAACTCTTCCCATGTGATGGTTAGTGCTGTCAGGCCAGAGGCCTGCTCGGATCAAATATCCAAATTGTTAGTGGACTAGGGGCTTCCGGTAATGAGCAGAGACTCATGATCGATGTGACCCCGTCGCCCCGTCTCGAGGACTTGCGGCAAGGGCCAAGAATGCCCGGCCACGCCTCGTATGCTCACTTGGGCACCATCCAGGCAACCCGTCTTCACATCACACGTGGGTACCCCTCAGGGTCGACCCACCTTTCCAAGTAACAATTGTAAAGTCCAAGAATCTGTGTGTCCATAACATCAGGGGAATCCGAAGTATCACCCTCGTTGGATTCCTACTCGATGTATCCATCAAGGTGAACTTGGAGGAATCACCCTCGATGGGTTCACACTTGAGGTGTTGCACGACAGCGTCGTTATCAGAAGTGGTGAAGGAGGAATCACCCTCGATGACCACGACTGAATAGCTACTCTACGGAGTTAACATCAGAATTGCTACACGAGGTATCACCCTCGGCACTCGATAGTAATGTTGCAGTGTCGTTACAACTAAGGGGGTGATGTAGGGTGCTGGGGCCTAGTCGTCGAGTCTTCTGATGATCTAGCGGGGCAATCGGGACAAGTGAGGTCACTGATAGGTCTCTACCCAGCCTATACTAGACAGTTTAGGATAAGCAGGTAAGGTTTCAAATGCAGGTTACAATAAACATGCTATGCATCAGAATAGGTTAAACAGTAGCAAGCAACAATTTCAAATGCAAGCATGAGAGAGAAAGAGTAGGTGATATCGGTATGCTTAAGGTGGGGGTGCTTGTCTGGTTGCTCTGTGGCAAAGGCAAGGTCGTCAATGGTGTCGTCAACCTCCGGAGCTGCGTCGGCCTCGGGGATGACGTCGGTGTCGGGGTCTACTGAGAGAGAAGAGGGGGAAGAAACAGTAAATATAAAGCAAACAAGAGCATGACATGACAATACGCAGTGCCGGGTGTGTCCTAACGTATGGTCGCACGTCACCTAGGAAGGGGGAAACCATCCGAGAATGTTTTCCCGGTTCAGGACATTTGTCAGACAGATGACCGGAGGGGAACAGTTCCATGTTCGGATAGTTAGCGACATGTGGCGGACAAACGGAGCGTGTATTCGAATTCGTCTTGTCATTCTGAGCAACTTTCATGTACAAAGTTTTTCGATCTGAGCTACGGATTATTTTATATGATTTTTCAAAGTTTTATTGATTTTCAGGAATTTATTTAATTATTAAATTTGAATTATTTTAAACTGAAAAATGCTACGGGTACCCACTAGTGCACCCAGCAGAGTGCTGGTGCGGCTGACAGTGGGCACAGTCAACTGCACAGTCAGCAGTTGACTGGGTCAGCGTTGACTGGACAGTGGGTCCAGTGGGACCCACCTGTCATTGACTGGGTTCAGCCCAGTCAGCTGGTTGACTGGTCAACTGGGTCCAGTGGGATCCAGTGGTCAGTCTCTATTAGTTTAACAGGATTTTAAATTAACCTAATTAGCTAATTAGCGGGGTGGGGCCCAAATGTCATTGACATTTAGCAGTTTAGTTAGTTAGCCCTAATACTAATCGCTACAATGCACGGGCCCACACGTCAGTCTAACAGAGGGGGTACTTAGCGCCTAATCGCATAGCCATGTCAGCTTCGTCGGAAAAATCGCCGGCGACCGCAAACAGTGGCGGAGATACGCCGGAGTTGGCCGGAACCGCGGCTCCGGCGTCCATTTGGGACGCGGTCGGGCTCTTCCGAACAAGCGCTGCACCGCGCATCCAGTGCCGCAAGCGGCTGGAGCTGGGGGTGGCCGGAACGACGGCAACGGCGAGCGATGGCGGCGAACCATAAACGGCGAGCTCAGGATTGAGTCTAGTGGCTCGCCCGAGTCGAAAAGAAAAGCACGCACGCTGACTAGGGTTCCCAGAAGCACGGCGGAGCCCGTGGCTAGGCGCGGAGTGGACGAGGGCGACTGCTATGAGCTCGCTGGCGGAAGCAGAGGCACGGCCATGGTGTTGGCTAGCCAGGGCTCAAATCCGAGCAAACCAGAGGAGAGGGAGGAAGTGGAGCTCACCGCAGAGGCGCAGGGTCTAGGCAATGGGCTCGGGGAGGCTCGGGGTGGCCGAATTCGATGAGGGAGGCCGGCGGTGCAGGAGGTTGAATACGAGCCCGTTCGCGTCTTCTCGCGCTCCTCAGCTTGAGTACTTCACTAGAGATGGAGAGGGTGTCGAGGCGGACCGCGGGGACACGCTGGTTCGATGGTGAATGGCCGGTGGTCGCGAGCTCTACGGCGGCGGCGCCATGGCTGCGCCCTGCTGCGGTGGGGAGGACAGGGACGAGGCAGGGAGAGGGAGGGAAGTGAGGCGAGGGGAGGCCAGGGAGGCAGGGGGCTCGGCCCCTATCCACCACTGGCGCGGGCGCACGCTGTCGTGCGGGGGAGAGGGGGGGCCTGGCCTTGCGCGCGCGTGCACGCGCTGTGTTCGACAGCGGTGCGGGGAGGAGCAGTGCGGGGGTGAGGGAAGGCGCTGCGCGGGTTGGGCCGGCCACTGTTGACCTTAGGCCCAGGCACAGTGGGCCTCTTTTCCTTTTTTTTATTTTCTTTTCTGTTTTCTGTTTTGTCTTTGGTTGATATTGCAAATGGCTTTTGTAAAATATGTGACTGGTCCAAATATTAACAGTGCAGAATTAGTCACTGCTAGAAAATGGTTTGATGTCCATATCTTTTTATTTGGATTTTAGTTAATTGAAAAAGGATTAAATACTGCTGTTTTGTTGCTGTTAGAGTCACTTAATTAATTTAGTGAATATTGGTTATAATTTTAGAATATTCTCTGGAATATTTACAATATTATGAACATTTTAGTTATGAAATCTGAACAACTTTTATTTGCACTTTTAGTTTGAATTTCCATTTGAATTTGAATTTGAAAAGAGATATGATCCAAATGATGCTTAAGCACTGTTGATCATGATGACATGGTATTATCAAAAGGGGATTACTGTAGCTAACCACTGGGGGTGTTACAAGTCTCCTCCACTAATAAAAATTCTCGTCCCGAGAATTAAGAGGTAGAGAATTCCATGCTCCACATCTAGCGCGAAAGTATGGTGGAGGAATCCGTGGATGCTGCCAAGCGGCGTATTGACGACATGAAAGAGATCATCGCCACTCGCAGCGAGAACTAGTCTCCGCGGCTTGCAGCAACGCATTAAGAAAGTAGAGATCAGCGAGCCAGATCATTGTCTGCGTCTTCCTTCTTCTTTTGCCCTTGTGTATTTCGGGCGTTGCCGCATGTGGCATTTTTAATTATCTTCCTAAATATGACAATTATTATCAACTATCATCGTCCTTATATATTCATATCAATCTTGCTATAAGTCGCAGTCGATGCTATATATGTCCGTCAGATCTTACATCAAGATCCGTGCAAAATTTTCTTTTCAGATTTTCATTTTTCTCTCTTAAATCTCAGTAGAGTGAGACATAGCCACGCCATAAAATAGGGGCTCGGGCACCATTAATGGAGACATTGGGAGAGAGGTGGGCGGCGGATGGAGGTCAAAGCTGGGCTCTCCTCCCGATAAGCAGGCACAGGGGTCTGATCGCACGCCTCCCGTACTCAAATAGCTACCCGCACGCGGCGCCTCCTAGCCAATAAAAAAAGGGGACGCGTGGCGGCACGTAAATGGTAAGTAGAACGCCCATGGTTTCAATAATACTTGTGTTTCCGATTGTAATGTGACAGCACTTGTTCCAAAATGACTTTGTTGGTTGTTAATGTGTGCGCCTTCACAAATCGGACAAAAAAATTACCACAGCATGTTGGTGCCATGTCATGACACCATGCCAAGTTTCATGATTTTCAGGCGAGTTTTGGATTTACAGGAATTTAAAAACCAAGTTTCTCGATGTTTCCGGCCGAACCACGACACCCAGATGTTTGAATTCCATTCCCATTTCTTACATGGGACCTAGAAATTTACCCAAGTATACATAAATGATTTTTCAACCAACTTTGGCGCACAGGAGCATGTGCTTGTAGTTCAAATTTGAATTATGCGCATTAAATGCCTGGAAACTCAATAAATGTATAAAAAGGCCAAACGAACCCGGAATAATTCCAAAATTTAGCACAAAACTCATATATTTCTATGTTGCCTCTGTAAAAAAATAAGGGGGGAGCCAGCGTATATCGTTTCGCACACAAAGGTGACACATTCCCTCTCGGAACCACGAGCCTTCTTGAGAGAAGCTCCGGTTTGCAAGAAGCTTATAACAAAACTTGTCCCAATTCGGCCAAAAAATTTACCACAACATGTTGGTGCCATGACATAACACCATGCCAAGTATCATGATTTTCAGGCGAGTTTTGGATTTACAGGGATTTAAAAACCAAGTCTCTCAATGTTCCCGGCCGAGCCACGACGCCCAGATGTTTGAATTTCATTCCCATTTCTTGCATGGGACCTAGAAATTCACCCAAGGACACACATGTGATTTTTCAACCAACTTTGGTGCACTGGAGCATGTGCTTGTAGTTCAAATTTGAATTATGCACATTAAATGCCTAGAAACTCTATTAATGTATAAAAAGGCCAAACGAACCCTGAATAATTCCAAACTTTAACACGACACTCATATAGTTCTATGTTGGCTCTGTAAAAAAAATCAAGAGGGGGGAGGGCAGCGTATGTCATTTCGCACACAAAGGTGACACGTTCCCTCTCGGATCCACGAGCCTTCTTGAGAGAAGCTCCGGTTTGCAAGAAGCTTATACCAAAACTTGTCCCAATTCGGCCAATTTTTTTACCATAGCATGTTGGTGCCATGACATGAAACCATGCCAAGTTTCATGATTTTCAGGCGAGTTTTGGATTTATAAGAATTTAAAAAGCAAGTTTCTCAATGTTTTCGGCCGAGCCACGACGCCTAGATGTTTGAATTTCATTCCCATTTCTTGCATGAGACCTATAAATTCACCCAAAGACACACATGTGATTTTTCAACAAACTTTGGTGCACTGGAGCATGTGCTTGCAGTTCAAATTTGAATTATGCACATTAAATGCCTAGAAACTCAATTAATGCATAAAATAGGCCAAATGAATTCGGAATAATTCCGAAATTTAACACGACACTCATATAGTTGCATGTTCACTGCAGATAAATGTTCTAGCTATTCATACACCATCCTTTCCCTCTGTAACACCATTTTTTCTTTCAAAACAGAATGAAAAAATCAGGTATACCACAAATAGTTCACTAGCAAGAATTGTGTGGGATGCGATATAAAATATCTAGGCACACCGTCTTGTCTGGCTTACGCAGGAAGCTTCATCGTCTACAGTCCATCACCCGCGCTTGAACTAAACTTGTTGATGACCCACAATTATAGGGGATCAATCGTAGTCCTTTCGATAAGTAAGAGTGTCGAACCCAATGAGGAGCAGAAGGAAATGACAAGCAGTTTTCGTCTAGATAATTTCTGCAAGCACTAAAATTGTCGGTAATAGGTAGTTTGATAGCAAGATAATTTGTAATGAGCAAATAACGGTAACGGTAACAAAAGTGCAGCAAGGTAGCCCAATCCTTTTTGTAGCAAAGTACGGGCGAAAACGATCTCTTATAATAAGCAAAGCGTTCTTGAGGGCACACGGGAATTTCATCTAGTCACTTTCATCATGTTGGTTTGATTCGCCTTCGCTACTTTGATAATTTGATATGCGATTGGACCGGTGCTTGGGTGCTGTTCTTACTTGAACAAGCATCCCACTTATGATTAACCCCCTTGCAAGCATCCGCAACTACGAAATAAGAATTAAGATAACAATCTAACCATAGCATTAAACATATGGATCCAAATCAGTCCCTTACGGAATAGCGCATAAACTAGGGTTTAAGCTTCTGTCACTCTAGCAACCCATCATCTAATAACTACTCCACAATGCATTCCCTTAGGCCCAAATATGGTGAAGTGTCATGTAGACGACGTTCACATAACACCTCTAAGGGAATCACAACATACATATCATCAAAATATCAAACGAATATTAAATTCACATGATTACTTGCAACATGATTTCTCCCGTGGCCTCAAGAACGAAGGTAACTACTCACAAATAATATTCATGCTCAAGATCAGAGGGATATTAAATATCATAATGGATCTAAATAATATAATCTTCCACCAAATAAACCATCTAGCATCAACTACAAGATGTAATCAACACTACTAGTCACCCATAGGTACCAATCTGAGGTTCCGGTACAAAGATTGAACACAAGAGATGAACTAGTGTTTGAGAGGAGATGGTGTTTTTGAAGATGTTGATGAATATTGGCCTCCCAAAGATGAGAGGGTTGTTGGTGATGACGATGGCTTCGATTTCCCCCTCCGGGAGGGAAGTTCCCCCGGCGGAATCGCTCCACCGGAGGGCAAAAGTGCTCCTACCCAAGTTCAGCCTCGAGACGGCGGCGCTCCATCTCAAAATTCCTCTCTTTATTTTTTTCGAGGTCAAAAGACCTTATATACCAGAAGATGGGCACCGGAGGTGGGCCAGGGTGCCCACTACCCACCAGGGCGTGCCCTGGTGTCTTGTGGCCACCTGGCAGCCCCCTCTGGTAGTTCTTTTCTCCAATATTTATTATATATTCCAAAATAATTCTCCATAAAATTTTAGATCATTTGAAGATGTGCAGAATAGGTATCTTTGACATAGCTTTTTCAGGTCTAGAATTCCAGCTGCCAGTATTCTCCCTCTTTGTGTAAACCTTGCATATTATGAGAGAAAAGGCATTAGAATTACTCCACAAAGTGTTATTATGCATAAAAACAGTAGTAAAACATGATGCAAAATGGATGTATCAACTCCCCCAAGCTTAGACCTCGCTTGTCCTCAAGCGAAAGCCGATATCAAAAATCATGACCACATGTTTGGAGAGAGAGGCGTCGATAAAAACAAAATACGGACATAGTAACATCATGCGTATTATTATAACAGCAACAAACTTTATCACAAAACCTTGTCATATAGCTTCTCATGAACAAGTATCAATTCATCACAACATCGAAGTAGATAGCATAAACTTTATTGAAAACCAACAAACTATGTTCTCGGTCAACTTTGTAACTACAATTCACCATATTTTTAGGAAGGGTCTTGTATCGGAGCCTTTTGGCAAGTCCACATACTCAACCATCATTTAATCTTCTATGATTGCTAACACTCACATCATACATACGAGCAAAAAGTTTGAACCAGAAACATAGAAAGTAGGGGCTTATAATTTTGCCTCCCAACTTATTCACCTCAAGGGTGATGTCAACAATAATAATTCATGATCACTCATATTCAACTGGATATATGTGCTTAGATCTTTCCCCACCACATGATGCTTGCCAAAGAGAAAATAAAAAGGAATAGAGGAAAATACTTTGACTCTTGCATAAAAAGTAAATACATAAATGTAAAAGATAGGCCCTTCGCATAGGGAAGCAGAGGTTGTCATGCGCTTTTTGGTTTTGTATGCACATTCCCTTAATGCAAAAGAACATCACGTTATATTGCCCCTTATGATAACAACCTTTATTATGCAGTCTGTCACTTTTATTACGTTGCCATCACAAGTTCATACAACACTTATTTTCCCTTACACTAAAAGATCAAACACATTTAGGAGCAATTTTCATTGCCTTTTTGCACCAATGGCAACTTACTTGAAGGATCTTACTCAATCCATAGGTAGGTATGGTGGACTCTCAAAACATGGATTTGGGTTTAAGGATTTTGGATGCACAAGTAGTATCTCTACTTAGTGTGGATTTTTGGCTAGCAAAGATATTGAGCAAGCACCACATGTTGAAGGATCTATGACAATATAACTATGTAATATGAATAAACATAAATCATTACGTTGTCTTCCAACGTCAACAATTTGGCATAAAATATTTAATGGGGGCTCACAATCATAAAAGATGTCCAAGATAGTATATTTGCATGTGAATCTTCTCTTCCCTTATTAATTCTTTCATGAGTTGCATCATTGACCAATGCTATGATTGTTAACTTTCAATAAATTTTACCACTTATACTTTTCCTTATATGATGTCATTACTTACCATAAGATTAGCATATGATCTTTTTCATTATTTCCTTTGATTCTGATTGAAACAAAAAGTAAAGAAGCAAAAACTCAAACTAAACTTTATTATATAACTCTCACTCGATTACATAGATAGATAGATAGATTGATAGATAGATAGATAGATAGATCACGAAACTAGCACTCCAAAATAGATCATACTAAACTTTTATTCAACTAAATCACAAAATAGCTAAGGATCGAACTAAAATAGGTAAAGATAATAAAAGTGATGGTGATATGATACCAGGGTATCTCCCCCAAGCTTGGCACAAGCCAAGGGGAGTGCCCATACCCATGTACTCAAATCTCCTTCTTTGGTAATGATGATGGTGGTGGTGATGAGGTGGTAGCATTCTTGTTCTCCAACTTATGCTTGAGGATAAAATTTTCCTCCCTCAAGTCATCGTTCTCCTGCTCAAGCTTCAATATCTTTTTGCATAATGCTTGCTTACTTTTGATGCAGAAAACGAGATGGAATAAATTGGATCTTAGATTTTTTTCACCTTGTTGGGTAGGCTTGACTTCTTGAATTCCACGTGCATATCTCCCAGTTGAGGTAGCGGAACTTCATCTTCTTCGGAGCTGGAATCCTCCATCCTCTCCGAATCGGTGTCTTCCTCCTCATCTGTGGCCCATAAGTAGGGATAGATCTCCCGAAAGATGTTTGGATCTGGAGTATGGTGGGAAACATAGCTCTCTCCATCTGAATCTTGTGACGACATATTTTCATATCTACCAGGAAAACAACACAAAATAAGAACAGAGGATTTCTCCGCGATACGGTGGTCAAATCGCTCGGGGGTATATATAAAGAATTTTTATCTTGGGAAACAAGCATATGGAAGGAAAACGGAGTCGGGAAGGTGCCCGAGGGGCCCAATACCCACCAGGGTGCGCCAGGTGCGGCAGGCGCGCCCTGGTGTCTTGTGGGCACCTGGGTTGCCTTTATAGTTGTTTCTTATTTTTCTATTTTTTCTAGTATTCCAAAAATGACAGAAAATATTTTTGCGGAATTTTCGGAGACTGTTTACTTACCGTATCATGTACCTCTTCCTTTTTAGTGTTCTGGAAGGTTTCTTTAATGTGTTCCTATGGTGTCATGGTTTGAATAATATTGGTTTCAACATTAATAGGAGTACCTGAGATATACTGCTTAATTCTTTGCCCATTAACCACCTTCGGATTGGTGCCTTTGGCATTATTGATCTTAATAGCTCCAGAACGATAAACTTCTTCAATGATATATGGCCATTCCCATTTGGAGAGAAGTTTACCTGCAAAAAATCTAAAACGAGAATTGTACAATAGAACATGTTCACCAACTTTGAATTCTCGTTTTTGGATTCTTTTGTCATGCCATCTTTTAACTTTTTCTTTGAATAGTTTGGCATTTTTATAAGCTTGGGTTCTCCATTCATCTAGTGAGCTAATATCAAATAACCTCTTTTCACCACCAAGTTTGAAGTCACAATTGAGTTCTTTAATTTCCCAATATGCTTTATGTTCTAACTCAAGAGGCAAATGACAAGCTTTTCCATAAACCATTTTGTATGGAGACATAACCATAGGATTTTTATAAGCTGTTCTATAGGCCCAAAGTGCATCATCCAGTTTCTTAGACCTATTCTTTCGGGACCTATTGACAGTTTTTTGTAATATTAATTTTATTTCTCTATTGCTAAGTTCAACTTGACCACTAGATTGAGGATGATAGGGTGATGCAATTTTATGGTTAACATCATATTTAGCAAGGATTTTACGGAAAGCACCATGAATAAAGTGTGAACCACCATCAGTCATTAAATATCTAGGGACACCAAACCTTGGGAAAATAACTTCTTTAAGCATTTTAATGGAGGTGTTATGATCAACACTGCTAGTTGGAATAGCTTCTACCCACTTAGCGACATAATCAACAACAACCAAAATATATGTATACCCATTAGAGGAATGAAAAGTTCACATATAATCAAAGCCCAAACATCAAAAGGTTTAACAACAAGTGAATAATTCAGAGGCATTTCCTGACGCTTACCAATATTACCAATTCTTTGACATTCATCACAAGATAAGACAAACTTACGGGCATCTTTGAAAACAGTAGGCCAATAAATATCAGATTGTAATACCTTGTGCGCAGTTCTATCTCCCACATGATGCCCTCCATAGGCTTCAGAGTGACATTTCCGTAGGATTTGTTCCTGTTCATGCTTAGGTACACAACGTCTAATAATACTATCTACTCCTTTATAAATATGTGGGTCATCCCAAAAGTAATGTCTTAAGTCATAGAAGAATTTTTTTCTTTTGTTGGTATGTGAAACTAGGTGGTATATATTTAGCAACAATGTAATTAGCATAGTCAGCATACGAAGGAGTGTTATGAGAAGCATTTATTACAGCTAGTTGTTCATCAGGAAAACTATCATCAATAGGTAGTGGGTCATCAAGAATATTTTCAAACCTACACAAGTTATCAGCTATGGGATTCTCAGCTCCTTTCCTATCAGTGATATGTAAATCAGATTCTTGTAGCAAGAGAACCCACCTAATGAGTCTAGGTTTAGCATCTTTCTTTTCCATAAGATATTTTATAGCAGCATGATCGGTGTGAACAATTACTTTGGAATCAACAATGTAAGATCTGAATTTATCACAAGCAAACACAACTGCTAAAAATTCTTTCTCAGTAGAAGCATAATTTCTTTGGGAACTGTCAAGAGTTTTGCTAGCATAATGGATAACATTTAATTTCTTATCAACTCTTTGCCCTAGAACAGCACCAATAGCATAATCACTAGCATCACACATAATTTCAAAAGGCAAGTTCCAATCAGGTGGTTGAACAATAGGTGCACAAGTTAAGGCTTTCTTAAGTGTTTTAAAGGCTTCTACACAATCATCGTCAAAAACAAATGGAACATCCTTTTGTAAAAGATTAGTAAGAGGCCTAGAAATTTTAGAGAAGTCTTTAATGAACCTCCTATAGAAACCAGCATGACCGAGGAAACTACGAATACCTCTAATGTCTTTAGGACATGGCATTTTCTCAATTGCGTCAACTTTAGCTTTATCTACCTCAATACCTCGTTCAGAAATTTTATGCCCCAATACAATGCCTTCATTTACCATAAAGTAACACTTCTCCCAATTCAAGACAAGATTAGTTTGTTCACATCTCTGCAAAACTCGATCAAGGTTGCTTAAGCAATCATAAAAAAAAAGTTCCGTAAATGGAGAAATCATCCATGAAAACCTCAACAATATTTTCACAAAAAATCAGAGAATATAGGAGTCATACATCTTTGAAAGGTAGCGGGTGCATTACATAAACCAAAGGGCATACGTCTATAAGCATAAGTTCCAAAAGGGCAAGTAAATGTGGTTTTCTCTTGATCAGGTTGTGAAACAGCTATTTGAGAGGAACCAGAATATCCATCAAGAAAACAAAAGAGTGTGTGCTTAGATAGTCTTTCTAGCATTTGATCAATAAAAGGCAGAGGGTAATGATATTTTCTAGTAGCTTTCTTTAATTTCCTAAAACAATCACCATTCTATAGCCAGTAACAATTCTTTGTGGGATAAGTTTATTTTTATCATTAGGAACAACAGTAATACCTCCTTTCTTAGGGACACAATGAACAGGACTTACCCATCTACTATCAGCTATGGGATAGATTATACCTGCTTCCAAAAGCTTTAGTATTTTAGTTCTTACCACTTCTTTCATCTTAGGATCCAATCGTCGTTGATGATCAACAACGGATTTAGCATCAGGTTCCATATTAATCTTGTGCTGACAGAGGGTGGGACTAATGCCCTTAAGATCATCAAGAGTATATCCAATAGCAGCACGATGCTTCCTTAGAATTTTTAATAATCTCTCTTCTTCATGATCTGAAAGGTTAGCACTAATAATAACAGGATATATCTTTTTCTCATCAAGATAAGCATATTTCAGGGTGTCAGGCAATTGCTTTAACTCAAACATAGGATCACCCTTAGGTGGAGGAGGACCTCCTAGAGTTTCAATAGGCAAATTGTGTTTAAGGAGAGGTTGTTGTTCAAAGAAATTTTTATCTATTTCGTTTCTTTCATGCAAGTGCATATCATTCTCATGGTCTAGCAAGTATTGCTCTAGTGGATCAGTAGGAGGCATGGCAATAGAAGCAAGACCAATTATTTCATCTCTACTAGGTAATTCTTTATCATGAGGTTGTCTACGGGACTTAGAGAAACTGAACTCATGAGACACATCACCAAAACTAACACTGACAGTTTCTTTCTCACAATCTATCTTAGCATTGACAGTGTTCAAGAAGGATCTACCAAAAATTATGTCACAAAAGTCATCTTGTGGGGAACCAAGAACTAGAAAATCAGTAGGGCATTTTATTTTCCCACACAAGACTTCAACATCTCTAACTATCCCAAGTGGTGTGATGGTATCTCTATTAGCAAGTTTAATAGTAACATCTATGTCTTGTATTTCAGCGGGTGCTATATAATTCATAATTTCTTGGTATAAGGTAAAAGGAATAGCACTCACACTAGCACCCAAATCACATAAGCCATGATAACAATGATCTCCTATTTTAAATGAGATGACAGGCATGCCAACAACAAGCTTGTTCTTATCTTTAGTATCGGGTTTGGCAATTCTAGCAGCTTCATCACAAAAATAGATAACATGCCCATCAATATTATCGAGCAAGAGATCTTTAACCATAGCAACACTAGGTTCTACTTTAATTTGTTCAGAGGGTTTACGTGCTTTAATATTACTTTTGCGAACCACTGTTGATACCTTAGCATGTTCCTTTATCCTAACAGGGAAAGGTGGTTTTCAATATAAGTAGTAGGCACAACTGGATCACCATTATAAATGATAGTTTCATCTTTAACTATTACCGGTTCCTTAATATCTTCTTTAATAGGGGATGATATTTAAAACACTTCTCCTTAGGGAGATCAACATGAGTAGCAAATGATTCACAAAAAGAGGCTACTATCTGAGAGTCAAGTCAATATTTAGTGCTAAACTTGTGAAAGGCATCGGTATTCATAAAAGATTTAACACAATCAAACTGAAGCTTAATACCTGACTCTTTACCTTCGTCGAGTTCCCAATCTTCAGAATTGCATTTAATTCTTTCTAAGAGATCCCACCTAAATTCAATAGTCTTCTTCATAAAAGAACCAGTACAAGAAGTATCGAGCATGGGTTGATCATCACGAGAAAGCGGAGCATAAAATTTCTGAATAATAATTTCTCTTGAGAGCTCATGATTGGGCATGAATATAACATTGACTTAAGCCTCCCCCAAGCTAGAGCGATACTTTCTCCTTCACGAGGCCAAAAATTATATATATATATAATTCCGATCACGATGAACTAGATGCATAGGATAAAACTTTTGGTGAAATTCCAATTTCAATCGATTCCAGTTCCATGATCCAATATCATCGCATAGCCTATACCATGTCAATGATTTTTGCCCCAAAGATAAAGGGAAAACTTTCTTCTGAACTTCATCTCCGGGTAAACCTGCAAGCTTAAATAATCCACAAATTTCATCCACATGTATCAAATGCATATCGGGAAGTAGTGTTCCGTCTCCTGCATAAGGATTAGCTAGCAGTTGCTCTATCATACCTGAAGGAATTTCATAACTAATATTTTCAGTAGGTGCAGTAGGTTGAGGGGCAACTCTTTGTGTTTCCGGTCAAGGTGAAGATATCCCAAACAAAACCCTCAAAGGATTGTGTTCCATAGTAACAAGTGACAAAAAAATTAGCACGTAGTATAAATTTTTCCTTACCGATTTCCACTCCCCGGCAACAGCGCCAGAAAAGAGTCTTGATGACCCACAAGTATAGGGGATCAATCGTAGTCCTTTCAATAAGTAAGAGTGTCGAACCCAACGAGGAGTAGAAGGAAATGACAAGCGGTTTTCGTCAAGGTAATTTCTGCAAGCACTGAAATTGTCGGTAACAGGTAGTTTGATAGCAAGATAATTTGTAATGAGCAAAATAATGGTAACGGTAAAAAAAAGTGCAGCAAGGTAGCTCAATCCTTTTTATAGCAAAGGACAGGCCAAAACGGGAATTTCATCTAGTCACTTTCATCATGTTGGTTTGATTCGCGTTCGCTACTTTGATAATTTGATATGTGGGTGGACCAGTGCTTGGGTGTTGTTCTTACTTGAACAAGCCTCCCACTTATGATTAAACCCCTCACAAGCATCCGCAACTACGAAAGAAGAATTAAGATTACAATCTAACCATAGCATTAAACATATGGATCTAAATCAGTCCCTTACGGAACAGCGCATAAACTAGAGTTTAAGCTTCTGTTACTCTAGCAATCCATCATCTAATAACTACTCCACAATGCATTACCTTAGGCCCAAAGATGGTGAAGTGTCATGTAGTCGACGTTCACATAACACCACTAAGGGAATCACAACATACATATCATCAAAATATCAAATTCACACGATTACTTGCAACATGACTTCTCCCGTGGACTCAAGAACAAAGGTAACTACTCACAAATAATATTCATGCTCAAGATCAGAGGGATATTAAATAGCATAATGGATCTGAACATATAATCTTCCACCAAATAAACCATCTAGCATCAACTACAAGATGTAATCAACACTACTAGTCACCCACAGGTACCAATCTGAGGTTTCGGTACAAAGATTGAACACAAGAGATGAACTAGGGTTTGAGAGGAGATGGTGCTATTGAAGATGTTGATGAAGATTAGCCTCCCAAAGATGAGAGGGTTGTTGGTGATGACGATGGCTTCGATTTCCCCCTCCGGGAGGGAAGTCCCCCCGCGGAATCGCTCCACCGGAGGGCAAAAGTGTTCCTGCCCAAGTTCCGCCTCGAGACGGCGGCGCTCCGTCCCAAAAGTTCTCTCTTTATTTTTTCTAGGTCAAAAGACCTTATATACCAGAAGATGGGCACCGGAGGTGGCCAGGGTGCCCACTACCCACCAGGGCGCGCCTGGAGGGGCTGGCATGTCCTGGTGTCTTGTGGCCACCTGGCAGCCCCCCTCTGGCAGTTCTTTCTCCAATATTTATTATATATTCCAAAATAATTCTCCGGAAAATTTTAGCTCGTTTGGAGATGTGCAGAATAGGTATCTCTAACATAGCTTTTTCAGGTCCATTATTTTAGCTGCCGATATTCTCCCTCTTTGTGTAAACCTTGCATATTATGAGAGAAAGGGCATTAGAATTACTCCACAAAGTGTTATTATGCATAAGAACATTATAAATAACAATAGGAAAACATGATGCAAAATGGACGTATCACTTGCGCGCCAGTTTCTTGTGGCACCGAGCAAAAAAATTCTGCCACCGCGGAAATATCTATCTCCCCCGCCCCCCGCCCCACCAAAAGCCACATTTCCACTGTTCCTCCTTGCTTTCCAAGTTCAAACCTTCACTGCTGCTTACTGGCGGCGCCGCCTCCTCGCCGGCGACCATTCTTCTTGTAGCGCCACCTCCTTGCCGGCGACCCTTCTTCTTGCTGCGCGGCCTCGTCGATATGGTCATGTAATCCACACCCCGCCCACACCATCCTCGTCCTTCCCCATCCCACATGCCCCGACCGACAGCACGACACCTTCCGCCGAAATCACTCCCCCGTCCTCCAATTAAGCGCTGCCCACAGCCATTTTGCACGCAGTATAGCGTGGAGCTCAGTAGCATCTGCCAGCGAAGAAGCAAATCGCGGCCGCATGCGCGGATGAGGTCGCGATGGCTGCCATGTGTGCCGAACGCCAGATCTTGGAGGAGCACCTCGTCTTCGAGGCCACCGTCGACACCGCCACGCGGTTGTCTACTTTAAAATACAATTTGTGCTGTTTTCTCGAGGCCATCGCCAGTGCATTCTAGTGATTTGTCCTCTGTAATGTTAATATGCAATCTGATATTTTGAAATGTAATGTTCAGTTAACAGTTTGGTCCAACAATTGCTACATTTCGTAGTAGTTCTCAAGCATTCTTGGTTTCGTTAACTATCTTATCTTCTAGTATATGTTCTATGCTGAATGTCGTGCTCAGTTAACTATTTTGTTTCATTTGTTCTGATGTCCAGTTAACTATTTGGTTCAATTCTGCAATTTGATTTTCATTTGTTGTGGGTACAATTTTGTATTGTTATGCATGTGAGAAATAAATCGAATTTGGCTGTACTCAATACACGAGAAACATATATAATTGCTCTATTTCCAAGTTGTTTAGCATGCTTGGTTAGGTTAACTGGCTTTTCCATGCGTCTCGAGTTAATCTGTTGCATCTGCAATTTGTTTATTTTTCATTAACATATTCTACTAATAGTATGGCAACTCTCAGTTAACCTGATCAAGATCTTCCTTATATGTGTTGCGGGGAAACAATGGGAGGCACTGCGGTTTACCATCGAGGTTTGCTCATGCATGGTCCTTGCTAATAGCACGTTATTGTGCAGTTGTAGGAATCATTCTAATATTTAGGTTTCTTACAATTTGGTCTTGCACACGTAGGTCCTGCTGTCAGAGGCTTAGACCCACTGTTCGACCCATTTTGCATATGGGGAAATGAGATGTCCATGAATATCAGTCAAGTCAAGAAACTCAGAAAGATTGTTAGGATAAAGAAACTTGCGACGAATAACAACACAATGAAGAAGATATCAGTCAACTATAGGATGGTACTAACTCTTTTACCTTGTTTTTTCCCCTTGTGCCATTTCAAAATTTATAACAGCGATTTATGCATATCTTTGTTTTCAGTAGTTTCCAAAGCAGTTCATTGATGACTACCTCTCAAACCTCCTGCATGGTCAAGAGGTGAGGAAGGCATTCATTCAACACCCACGGTACAATATTGAAGTCTTCCTCAAGAGGATGAAGGTTGGGCGGGCAATTATCCATAGCCACTGGCCTAAAGTTGCAAGGACATTCAACATCACTGAAGTCTCAATATTCGCCTTCCGCTTCTGCAGTTTCCTAGATGAGATTCATCTGTCTATTTACCATGTATGATGGTACTTTCCAAAGGTTTTTGACATTGCATGTGGAACTTGGTGCTGTTGTGTAATGGCATAGCTAGCTATATCTGTATATGGTGTAACTGAGTGCTGAAGCTATGTGATGTAATTCGATTATGAAATCCTGGATGACGTTATACGGATATGAAATATATGGTGTGTTTTATAAGAAATGTCAATTTGATTACTACATAGATTATCAATAATAGGCCAATTACCCTGCTTCTTGGGGTTTTCTATTGCAGACAGTTTCTCTGACAACACCATGGGCGATGAACTCAAACAACCCACACGGTTTCTAGAAAGTAGGCGTGTTGGATCAATTAAGAATAACACACGGTTTCCGCCAGAGAACTATTTGTGTTAGGCCACCTTGCACAAACGTTTCCACATAAAAAATTGTGTGTGATATACATACGAACAGAAACATTTTTCTGGGATTCACTGTGTGGGATGTACATGATAACCCACAAGTATACGGGATCGCAACAGTTTTCGAGGGTAGAGTATTCAACCCAAATTTATAGATTCGACACAAGGGGAGCCAGAGAATATTTGCAAGTATTAGCAGCTGAGTTGTCAATTCAACCACATCTGGAGATTAATTATCTGCAGCAATATGATCAGTAGCACAGTAGTATGATAATTTTGATGGTAGCAGTAACGGTAAAAGTAACTGTAACAGTGATAGCAATGGTTTTATAGCAGTTGTGATAGTAGAAATAGCAATAGTAACTTAGCAAGAACAGTATGTGAAAAACTCATAGGCATTGGATCGGTGAATTCATTGGATGACATTCATCATATAACAGTCATAACCTAGGGCGATACAAAACTAGCTCAATTACATGATGAATCTCATCCAACTCCCTCACCGACCAGCGAGCCTACGAAGGAATTACTCACTCCCGGTGGGGAGCATCATGGAATTGGCGATGGAGAAGGGTTGGTGATGACGAAGATCGAAGATCCCCCTCTCCGGAGCCCCAAACGGACTCCAGATCTGGCCTCCCGATGAAGAACAGGAGGTGGCGGCGGCTCCATCTCGTGAAACACGATAATTCTTTCTCCCTGATTTTTTCTCCGGAAATAGGAATTTATAGCGTCGGAGATAGGGTCAGCGGGGCCACCAGGTGGGCACAACCCACTGGGCGTGCCAGGAAGGGGGCGCGCCCTGGTGGGTTGTGCTCAACCAGGGGCCCCCTCTGGTCGTTCTTGGCTCCAATATTTTTCTTTTATTCCATAAAAAATCTCCAAAATGTTTCGTTCCATTCCGAGAACTTTTATTTTTGCACAAAAACAACACCATGGTAGTTCTGCTGAAAACAACGTCAGTCCGGGTTAGTCCCATTCAAATCATGCAAATTAGAGTCCAAAACAAGAGGAAAAGCGTTAAGAAAAGTAGATACGACGGAGACGTATCAACTCCCCCAAGCTTAAACCTTTGCTTGTCCTCAAGCAATTCAATTGATAAACTGAAAGTGAAAAAGAAAAACTTTTACGAACTCTTTTGCTCTTGTTTACATAAATAAGCTTAAGTAGCACCCAGGTTTCCCCCTCCACCAACAAACACACTCCACGGCTAGCCGAATCCATGGGTATCGTCCATACCAACATAATTCCTGGGGGAGTTTTGTTTAATTATTTGTAGTTTTGAATTCGGGACTGGGAATCCCTATTACCGCCCCTCTCGTGCCAGGACGAGTGAATAAACACTCATCATGAGAATAACCCGCTTAGCATGGAAGATATTGACTACCTCCTGTCACTCTATGAACAAACCAGGCACACAAAAACGGCAGTTTATTTAAAGTTTTTAGAGGTGGCACATGCAAATTTACTTAGAACGGCAGGGTAATACCGCATACAGGTAGGTATGGTGGACTCATCTAGAATAACTTGGGTTTTAGGATTTTGATGCACAAGCATTTTTCCGCTTAGTATAGGCGAAGGCTAGCAAATAGGTCGAGAAGCGGCCAGCTAGAGAGCGAAAACGATCATGAACATGCATTATGCATAAGTAACATTGGACACTAGCATGAGTAGGATATGAACACCATGAACATAAATATCATAGAGGCTATGTTGGTTTTGATTCAACTACATGCATGAACATGTGCCAAGTCAAGCCACTCGAACATTCAGAGGAGGATACCATATCATCATACTACATCACAATCATTTTAACGCAATGTTGACATCCAAGATAAATCATTATTCACTCCTAGCTACTTAAGCATGGCATGAGAAACTATAATCTCTAATTGTCATTGCAAACATGTTTGATCATAATAGGCCGAATCATGGATACTAGGTTAAACATATTTATAAAAACAGAACAAGTTGAGTTCATACCCGTTTCTCTCTGCCACAGCCAGTTCACCAAATATCGTCATTATTGCTTTTCACTTGCACGACCGAATGTTATGAAAATAATAATAGTGCAAGAGTGTCGTGGACTAAGCTGGAATCTGCAAACATTTTATTCAAGGGAAGAAGACAAAGCAATTTGAGCTCTTTGTTAGATCAACAATAATGCATATGAGAGCCACTCAACATTTTCATCGTGGTCTTCTCCTCGGTATGACTCAGTAAGAAGAAAAGAATTTCAAAGAAACACACTGAAATATTTTTGGAGTTTTTAGTTTTTCTAGAAGAAATGCAAATTAAAGAAAAAGGAAAAAACAAAAACAAGAAAAACTATTTACACGAGAAAGCTCCCAACAAGCAAAAGAAGAACAAGGAAATCTTTTTGGGTTTTCTTTTTAAATATTACAACTAACTAAGCTAGAAGGAAAAAACGAAAAGAAGCAAGAAATATTTTTGGGTTTTCTCAAAGTTTTTCAAACATACAAGAAGAAAGCAAGAAAATAAATCTAGCATGTATAATACAATGAAAAAGTGTGGACACCGACAACTGAAATGAAATGTGTGAACATGAATATAATATTGGTGGAAATATGTACTCCCCCAAGCTTAGGCTTTTGGCCTAGCTTGGTAATCACCACTCGTAGTAGCCATCCGGTCCCACGTGGAAGTGCTGGGGAGTGGGCACCCGAGCGTCCCACTCCTGAGGCTCCTCCTCTGCTGCTGCCTGGGCATTCCGGTAGGAGATAATGTCATCTGGCATAATCCTGTATCCGCCCCTGGCAATAGAATCAAACAAAGCAAGGGCAGACAACGGAATAATATCATGGGTGTTCTCACTGAAAACCAGGTTGTAGGGAATATCAATAGTAATGTTCTCGCCATCAATACACTGATGAGCTGCCATAGCCTGACGATCCAAGTAAACCTTGGGCAAGCGATAATCATGCTGGAAAATCTGAATGTTAAAGTGACTCGCTAAACGAGTGGCATAGATACCGCCATGAATTTTACCCTTGGTCCTATTAAGGTGCAAGCGACGTGCAATGATAGCCCCTAGGCTATAAGTGTTATTGCCATATAGTGCACAGCGTAAGACAGCGAAATCGGGGGAACTAAGTGCACCAGCCTTCTCTCTAGCAAGTAAACACTTAGCAATGAACAGAGAAAAATAATGCACAAAAGGAAACTGAAAGCTAGTGGCGGTGACACTCGATACCCCTCTCCCATCTCCCACTGTCAAAAGACGATAAAAGTCCTCGAACTCTGCAGGCCTAGGCTCTCTTATTTCCCCATCAGAAGGGATCAAGCATACATCGCAAAACTCAATAAGAGGCATCTGACGGGTTTCAGCATATAAATTAAACTGCACCTCAAAGGGGTTATTCCTACTCAGAAAATGGAAATTTTGCACAAAGGAATTTGTAAGGAGATGGTATTGTTCACACTCAGCTACGATGAAGTCGGTAAGCCCAGCATTGGCAGCAAATTGTGCGAACTCTTGACGGATCCCGGCTCCATCCATGAAGGGGTTGTGCGGCCATTCGCACGGTCGTACCTCCGCCCTTCTCGAAGTATGGAGGTCATTATCCGATGATTCCCCAATGACTCCCTTAGAGTTCTTCTTGGAGGCAAACTTCCTGAAGAAACTCATCTTATTCTGATGAACAAAATTCTGAAATTTTTAGTTCACAAAATTTTTGTCCACAAAACTTCACAAGATTGAAAGCAACTACTCATAGGGATGCATAGAGACCATATTAGGCATTCAAACTACTTGGAACTCTAAGAATTCAACTTGTAAGCTCATCTACAGCAGCACCAAGAGTAGCTAATTATTCAAAATATAAACCACTAAAAGAAAAACTAATTGGACCAATGGAGGAGTCACATACCAAGTAGCAATCCCCCTAAACAGTTTCGGAAACAGAGCTTTGAGCAAAGAGATCGAAATCCGCGGGTTTGAGAGCAAGAACACGAGAGAGAGAGAGAGCAATGGTGATTTTTTTCTGGAGGTAGGTGATGACATGGGCTAAAGAGATAAGTGAGGGGGCCCACGTGGGGACCTCAACCCACCAAAGCGCGCCTGGGGCTGCTGGCGCGCCCAGGTGGGTTGTGCCCACCTGGAGCACCCCCCCTCTGATGTTATTTGCAATAGAAATTCAGAAATATTCAGAAAAAAATCATATTAAATTTTCATGGCATTCTGAGAACTTTTATTTTTGGGTCATTTTTTATTGCACGGGAAATTCAGAAAACAGACAAGGCATTTTATTTTATTTTATTTAACTAAGAAAAACAGAAAGCAAAAGGTAGAGACAAAAGGTTGTGCCCACTAAATTCATCAACTTCATACCCTTCAAAAATGATCCATTAATAAGGTTGATCAAGTCTTATTAACAACCACTTTCGATCGGCATGAAACCGAAGAACTTTCGCAAAACACTAAGTTACCTCAACGGGGATATGCATGTCCCCAACAATAAGCATTTCATATTTCTTTTTGGCAGCAAGTAGAGGTAGTTGAAAACTTCCAATAGTGAGTGTCGGAGATTTTTCAATAACATTAATACCATTCACTTGAAATTGTTTCTTCGGAAAGTGCACCGTATACTCATTACCATTGATATGAAAAGTGACCTTGCTTTTATTACAATCAATAACAGCCCCTGCAGTATTCAAGAAGGGTCTACCAAGGATAATCGACATGTTGTCGTCCTCGGGCATCTCAAGTATAACAAAGTCAGTTAAAATAGTAACATTTGCAACAACAACGGGCACATCCTCACAAATACCGATAGGTATGGCAGTTGATTTATCAGCCATTTGCAAAGATATTTCAGTAGGTGTGAGTTTATTCAAATCAAGCCTTTTATATAAGGAGAAACGCATAACACTAACACCAGCTGCTAAATCACACAAAGCAGTTTTGACATAATTTCTTTTTATGGAGCAAGGTATAGTTGGTATTCCCGGATCTCCAAGTTTTTTAGGTACTCCATCCTTAAAAGAATAATTAGCAAGCATAGTGGAGATTTTAGCTTTCGATATTTTTCTTTTATTAGAGATGATGTCTTTCATATATTTTGCATAAGGGGCCATCTTTAAAATATCAGTCAAGCGAGTGCGCAAAAAGACTGGCCTAGGCATTTCAGCAAAACGCTCAAATTCTTCATCATCCTTTTTCTTAGTGGATTTAGGTGGAAAGGGCATGGGTTTTTGGACCCATCGTTCTCTTTCTCTTCCATGTTTTCTAGCAACAAAGTCTCTTTTGTCATATCTTTTATTTTTAGATTGTGGGTTATCAAGATCAACAGCTGGTTCTATCTCAACATCATTATTTGGCTGTTTATCATTGTCTGGTTGAGTATCTTCATGAACATCATCATTATCTTTTTCATTATCACTAGGTGAATGTTCATTACCAGATTGAGTTTCAGCATCAGAGAAGAAACATCATTATTATCTTCAGGAGGATTTTCTATTTCAGGTTCACTAGAAGCATGCAAAGTCCTATCATTTTTCTTTTTCTTTTTCTTTTTAGAAGAACTAGGTGCATCAGTGTTATTTCTTTGAGAGTCTTGTTCAATTCTTTTATGATGTCCCTCAGGATAAAGTGGTTCCTGAGTCATTTTACCTCCTCTAGTTGTTACTCTAACAGCAAAGTCATGTATGTTGTTGTTCATTTCAGCAAGCAATTCTCTTTGAGATTTAGCAACTTGCTCTAGTTGAGTTTGAACCATAGAGGCATGTTTTCCTACACCTCTAACATCATTTGAGATTCTAAATAACAAGTCACTCAAGCGAGCAATCATATCAGAATTATATTTCAATTGTTTCATAACATTGGCATTGAAGTGATCTTGTTTTCTAATGTAATTATCAAACTCATAAAGGCATTGACTAGGATGTTTATTATAAGGGATATCACCTTCATCAAACTTCAATAAAGAATTTACCTCTACCACCCGTGATGGTGGTGGTGTGTTGAGGCCATGTATTTCTTCGATAGGTGGTAAATTTTTAACATCCTCAGCTTTAATACCTTTCTCCTTCATAGATTCCTTTGCCTCTTGCATATCTTCAGGACTGAGATATAAGATACCCCTATTCTTCGGAGTGGGTTTAAGCGGTGATTCAGGAAGAGTCCAATCATCATAAGTTTTCAATATATTATTCAATAGTTCCTCAGCTTGTCCAATAGTTCATTCACTAAAAACACAGCCAGCACAACTATCTAGGAAGTCCCTAGAAGAATCAGTTAGTCCATTATAGAAGATATCAAGTACTTCATTTTTCTTAAGTGGATGATCAGGCAAAGCATTAAGCAATTGGAGAAGCCTCCCCCAAGCTTGTGGGAGACTCTCTTCTTCAATTTGCACAAAGTTAAATATTTCCTGTAAGGCAGCTTGTTTCTTATGAGCAGGAAAATATTTTTCAGAGAAGTAATAAATCATATCCTGGGGACCACGCACACAACCAGGAGCAAGAGTATTGAACCATATCTTAGCAACACCCTTTAATGAGAACGGAAACAACTTGAGGATGTAGTAATAGCGAATTTTATCCTCGTGAGCAAAGAGGGTGGCTATATTGTTCAATTTAGTAAGGTGTGCCACTACAGTTTCAGTTTCATAGCCATGGAAAGGATCAGATTCAACCGAAGTAATTAACTCTGGGTCGACAGAGAATTCATAATCCTTATCATCAACAAAGATAGGTGAGGTTGCAAAC
The DNA here is from genome assembly GCA_011799875.1 of Thinopyrum elongatum. Lineage (NCBI taxonomy): Eukaryota > Viridiplantae > Streptophyta > Magnoliopsida > Poales > Poaceae > Thinopyrum > Thinopyrum elongatum. The sequence goes on from CM022302.1 coordinate 378,114,653, forward strand.
TGAGGATCACATTTCATTTTAGCATTCAAAGTCTTTTCTTTATACTTGCATAATAATTTCTTTAGATCATCTCTATCCTTACAAGCAAGAATATCTCTAGTTACCTTTCCATCCATAACATAACCCTCAGGTATCTTAGGCAGTTCATATCTAGGAGAGCTAGGTCTAATAGGTGTTTCAAGATTTTCAGTTTCAAGTACTTCAACAGTTTCAGCGTTCTCATCAGTTTCAATGATTTCTTTCTCTCTAACTCTAGCAATTTGTTCACCAAGAAATTCACCTAATGGCACATCATCATCAAGCAAGGTACTAGCATCATCATGAGTATCATTCATAGAAGTAGGATCATCAATAATTTGTGACATATCAGGATTAATAGCATGTGGTGGGGTCGCAAGTCTACTCAAAATAGAAGGTGAATCAAGTGCAGAGCTAGATGCCAGTTCCTTACCTCCCCTCGTCTTAGAGGGAAAAAATCTTAGTCTTGGTATCCTTCAGATTCTTCATAATGATAGATTGATAATAATCCCAAGTGACTCAACAAATATAGCTATGCTCCCCGGCAACGGCACCAGGAAAAAGGTCTTGATAACCCACAAGTATAGGGGATCGCAACAGTTTTCGAGGGTAGAGTATTCAACCCAAATTTATAGATTCGACACAAGGGGAGCCAAAGAATATTTGCAAGTATTAGCAGCTGAGTTGTCAATTCAACCACACGTGGAGATTAATTACCTGCAGCAATATGATCAGTAGCACAGTAGTATGATAATTTTGATGGTAGCAGTAACGGTAACAGTGATAGCAATGGTTTTATAGCAGTTGTGATAGTAGAAATAGCAATAGTAACTTAGCAAGAACAGTATGTGAAAAACTTGTAGGCATTGGATCGGTGAATTCGTTAGATGATATTCATCATATCACAGTCATCACCTAGGGCGATACAAAACTAGCTCGATTACATGATGAATCTCATCCAACTCCCTCACCGACCAGCGAGCCTACTGTAACACCCCCGGTGATTAGCAACAGTAGTCACTTTTGATAATGACATGTCAGCAAGCTTAATAGTGCATACTCATCATTAGCATCATATTGCATTTCAGCTCCTAAGTCAAATTCAAATTTAAATGAAAGTGAAATATAAAAGTTGTCCAACATAGAAACTAAAATGTCAGATAAATAACAAATATTCCAGAGGCTATTCTAAAATTGAAACCAACATCATTGGAATTGGATAAGTGACTCGAACAACCTCAAACAGTGGATAAAGATAATATTTAATAACCATTTATTAAATCTGAAATAAATATGGAATTATATTTTGTCCAAACTAATTTTAGGTGTTAGGGAATAATGCACTGGTATTTATGACCTAGGTCTCATGTTTTACAAAAACCATTTTGAGGCCTAGCTATTTACTAGCAGAGTAAAGGGAATAAAAAAAGGAAAAGAAATAGAAAACAGAGAAGAAGAAAAAAAAAAGAGCACCCCCCCCCCCCCCCCCCCCCACGGCCCAACTGGGCCGAAGCCCAGCCGGCCCCCACCTGCGCCCCCCTGGCCTATACCTACCCCCCCAGCCGGCCGAACCCTAGCCGACTCCCCCCCCTCGCTTTCTCTCCTCCCCCCCCATCTGGATCGGGATCCCCCGATCCCGTCCGCCCCGTCGCCGACGCCGCTCGACGCCGCCGCCCTATCGCCGCCTCCCCTCGTCAGACCACCGCAGCACCGCCGCCTCCCCGTCTTCCTCCCCGAGCCCCGCGCGCCTCCCCTACTCGCCGACCCCCGACCGCCCCCGTCTCCGCCTCGTCTCCGACGCCTCGCGGACCCCGTCGCCGTCATCCCCGGCCGCCTCCTCGAGCCCATTGCCCTGACCCTGCACCCGCGGTGAGGGCCACGCCCTCCCTCTCTCTCTGTCGCCGTCGTCGCCCCACCCACTGGCCCCGCCTCGCCGCTGCCGCTCGCTCTCAGCATCTTCCCTGGCGGTCTTCGCGCCCGCGCCCCTGGTGCCCTGTCCCCTCTCCCCACTGCCCTCTCTCCCGCTCTCTCCCCTCCTATCCGCACCGCTCTCATCTCGTCCACTCCTGCCTTTTCCTACCGGCTCTCCATCCCCTTCTTCTTTTTCCTTCAGTCTTTAGCACTATTTGTCCCTGTCTCCCTCCTGCGCGTTTCTTGACTCTCCCCTTCTCCGCTCTCCTTCTCCCCTATCCCTCTCCTTCCCTGCCTTCCCTTAATCTCCTCCTTCTCTGCCCTCCCTGCTCTCCTCCGCTCCCTTCATGTCCGGGTCTCCTTCCCCCTCTTCCTCGCCCCTCCCCTCTCCTTCCCTTCTTCTCTCTCCTTCTCTCTCTTCCCTTCTCCCCTCTCCCTCCTGCCCTTCTCCCTCTTTTTTCCCATTTCCACGTTCTCTTCCCTTCCCCCCCCAACCCCCACCCCCCCGCCGCCCCCCCCTTTCCTCTTCCACCTTTGGCCACCCCCCAAAAATGTTTAAGAAAGAAAGAAATAAAAATAAATAATTGAAATATTTAAAATAATTAACTAATTAATTAGTTAATTAATTAGTTAATTAATCCTGATTAGGTTAATCTAATTAACTAATTAGTGTTAATTAAACAGTAATTAGTAATTAACTTAATTAACCGCTGACATCAGCATGAGGTCATGCTGATGTCATCATCAGCACTGTTTCGGATAATGTTGAATTAAATAATTAAATAAATTTCAGAAATTAGTAAAAACTTTAGAAAATCATATTAAATAAACCGTTACTCCGATGAAAATATTTTATACATGAAACTTGCTCAGAACGACGATACGAACCCGGATACGCCCTCTGTATTCCCGTCAGACGCCCGCAACTATAAGAACGTTGAACAATTAGACCGATTTCGATAAATGAATAGTGTCCAACCCTAATTAAATAAATCCGAATAAATTCCTAAATTAACTAAATCGTTTAGTTAGGCAGTAGAACACCCTGGCATATCATTTAGGCATGTCATACATATTGTTTGCATTATTGCCGTGAAATTTATTGTTTCTCTCCCCCTCCTTCTCTCTCGATAGACGCCGAGACCGACGACGCTGCACCAGGTTACGACTACTCTACCGACGAGCAGCCCGTTGACGACCTCCCTCTCTTGCCAGAGCAACCAGGCAAGCCCCCCCCCCTTGAGCATTCCAGATATCGCCCATTCTATTCTCCTGCTTGCATTAGAATTTCGCTACTGTTAATGTATGCTCCTATTCTGATGCATAGCCTGCTGTTGTAACCTGTTCATTGCTACCTTACCTGCCTATGATAAACTGTTTAGTATAGGTTGGTATGAACCATCTGTGACCCCACCACCTTACTTTGTCGCCCCTGCTTGTTCATCGACGACTCGATCAACGTGATCGTCGATCAGAGACAGACGCCTCACTTCACACCCCCCCCCTAAGTTGTACGACTCTGCGTAGTAACTATCGAGTGCCGAGGGTGATACCTCGTAACGCACTCACGATGAATACTCTGCAGTATAGCTGTTCGGTCATGGTCATCGAGGGTGATTCCTCCTTCTCCATGTCCGATACGACTCTGTCGTGCAACCCCTCAGTGTGAACCTCGAGGGTGATACCTCATACGTTCACCCTGATGATTATGACCACACGGTTACTTGACCTTTGTCACAGGCGGGTCCACCCTGGTGGGTACCCGCTGGGGATCTATGTTGTCGAGTGTGCCGGAAGGGCACTCGAGTGTGGTACTGTGGCGGAGCTTCAGAAACTCTGAATGTTTCCGCTTGTTACTAAATGAGCTGATCGGATTTGGGTGTGTGATCTGAGTGGGTCGACGTGCCCTATACGCACTACCACCACGCGGGATTATGGTTATGGGGCCCTCTGCGATGTACGTTTCTCCGAAAGCTTATCAGACGTCACGATTCACCGTGCGGGCTGATCGTCGGGATTGGGCTGGATACTTCACTGGCGAGTTCAGTGTCGCGCCTGCACCCCGGCCAGCCACGCAACGCGCAGGGTGCCCAAGGCGATGGCCCGAGACCCCTGGGTGCATAGGTTAGTCCGGCGTGCTGACCTCTCTGCTGAGCCTAGGTAGAGCGCTGCTTCGTGTTGATCTTCCGAGGACGGGCATTACCCAGCAAGTATGTCCGGCCAGAGTTGATCGAGCGTGTTGGGTAACAGTAGTGCACCCCTGCAGGGATGAATCTTCTATCGATAGCCGGTCCTACGGTAAAGGACCCTCAGTTTGTGTATCCCGATCTACTACTTAAACTGGATACTTGTTACTTAATTGAAGCTTCGGGATTACTTTCTCGCTGGGAGTCGAGGAAGGATCTTTGAGCTGTACTTCAACATGTTTGCTAAATAAAATGCTATTCTACTCTCTTCTACTGCTGCAAGATGATGGCTTTGAGAAGATGTTTGAAGATGCTAGTCTTCGATAGGACTAGGCCTTTCTCTCTATTCTGGCATTTCTGCAGCCCAGTCCACATATACAGCCTTTTCTCCATTGATAATGTTGCATATGTAGTATAGATCCTTGCTTGCTGAGTACTTCGGATGAGTACTCACGGTTGCTTTATTTTCTCTTTTCCCCCATATACCCCACCTTGATGATACACCAGACGATGGAGTCTAGGAGCCAGACGCCACCACCGGAGCCTACTACCAGGCGGGTCCAGAGGGCACGTACTACTGGATCGAGCCAGCTGACCAGGAGTAGGATCGGAGGCTCCCAGGCAGGAGGCCAACGCCTTTCGATCTAGTGTCGCTGTTTGTGCTAGCCTTCTTAAGGCAGAATTTGTCTAACTATGTCTGTACCCAGATATTATTTGTATGACTGACTTATGTATTCGGATCTTTGGATCCCTGGTCTGTAATATTGTGGACCTCCGCTTATTTGTGTTTAGAGTTGTGTTGTGATATCTTCCCGTGAGTCCCTGGGCTTGATCGTACACGTTTGCATGTATGACTAGTGTACGATTGAACCGGGGGCGTCACAAGTTGGTATCAGAGCCGACTGCCTGTAGGAAGCCCCCTTCCAATTCCTTGGCCGAAGTTGAGTCTAGAAACCGAAAAACTAATTTACTAACTTGGCAGCGTGGCTTACGGGCCCACGTCGCCAACTGGGTGGTATTAGGATCTTTTATTCCTCGTCTATACTCTGGGACTCTAATATCTCTTCTATTCGGGTTAAATAAAGTTTACTAACGCCGACACTTAGGATCTCGTAAATTCTGTCTACCCGGAGAGCTGGATATCTGTGCGATTTCCCTGCCGTTGATCTGATTAGTCTGATAATCATTTTCCTTTCCATTGTTTTGTTTAACCTTTCTCTCCGAGTTGTGTTAAACTTCTCATTGTCATTTGACAAATCTGAATTTCCTCTGTTTCAGATGGACCGTTTGTTTCCACCGCGTCCTACGACACAGCTTGTGCTTCGCACTTGGGCTCGTAATACCCCTGGGTTTCCAGCTGTCCTGGTCGCTCTCATGACCAGACTTGGCTACCGCTGGTACCCTGAGTACATGGTTTACGAGGATTACCGCGAGTTTAATCAGGAGCAGTACCATGCTGATGTTCGTATCTATGATCGGCAGAATGACTCAGACACCGAGCTGCACCTTTTCCACGGTATCGGCGTGACGATTGAGATGGCAGTACATGATGCCGCCTACTCTGCTGTCGCACGTCTTCGAGGACAGTTCAGTGATATCTTGGATGACTCTGAGTTCCGATACATTCCGTATGCCCCTGCTGGAGATGCTACCGGATACTACGCAGCTATCTGTGCCCCGTACGAGCCTCGCCGATATGACCACCGCGTTCTGATTCAGTGCACTCAGGCTCTGGATCGCACTGTTCGGGCTCTTGCCGTCGAGTTGGTTGCCACTCGAGCACGTCTCTACGATGCTATGATGCAGTTGATGCCCGCTGTTCGTGCAGGGATACATCCGGAGCACATCCTTTACCCGCGCAGGACTCAGATGTATGCTGGTATTGACTGGCCTGCTGTTGGAGGTCACACACCTGCACGTGGACCTCTTCTTACAGCTCGAGACCAGGTTCTGCATCAGAGTGCACATGGAGCACAGGATCCTTCCGCGACGAATATTCGTCGTCCGCACTCGCAGTTACCCCGTTACAGTGGTTTTCTCCGACGTTGATGTAGCCTTTGCTATGTCTCGTTGTGTACTTCCTTACCGCGTGCCTGCGCGCCGCCTAGTATGTCTAGCTTTTAATTTGCGCTGTTATGCTGTCCGCATGTACCCGACTTTGTGTATGGATCTGTATGTCTTAATCGACTACTGTTATGTATCTATTACACTGCTTAAAGTATTGTCGTGTTACATCATACTTGTCGCAAAACACTCGCAATTGCTTTTACTAAACTACCCCCTGTTGATACTTAGCAGGATGGTTAGACCAGGTGGTCGTGGTCGTGGTCGTGCCCCTGAACGTCCACCACCGCCAGACTATATGGCGGCTATGATGCAACAGTTTGAGCTTAACCGCCAGTTCATGGTTGGAATCATGGCTCAGTTTCCGCATCAGAACAACCAGAACCAGAACCCAGCTTCAATAACTTTGACAGAGTTTACGCGACTCAACCCAACGCAGTTTCGCAACTCTGACAAGCCCCTGGATGCCGATGACTGGCTCCGCGACATCACTCACGAGATGGATTCAGCTAATGTCGTCCCTACCAACTATGTCAACTTCGCGGCCTTTTTCTTAAAGGGCCCCGCTGCTCAATGGTGGGACACGCACAAGCGTACTCTGCCTGTTGGAACAGTCATCACCTGGTATGAGTTCCAGGCTGCTTTCCGTACACGTTACATCCCTCAAGCAATTATGGAACGCATGAAGACACAGTTCCGTAACCTCACCCAGGGCAATAAGACCGTTGAAGCTTATCAGCGGGAATTTCTTGATCTCTCCCGCTATGCTGAAGAAGACATCGCCACAGATGCTCGCAGACAAGAGAAGTTCCGTAATGGACTACACCCTGACCTCAAGCTTGCACTAGCTGCTCAAGACATCAATGACTTCTCAACTCTAGTGAACAAGGCTATTCTTGTTGAGACCGCTCAGATGGAACACAAGGACTCGCAGAAGCGCTATCGTGATGCTGGCTCATCTTCGGGCTCAGCACCGAAGCGTAGAGTTTGGATTCCCAACAACGCGTTCCGTCCCAATACCTCTGCGCCAAAGAACAATGCTGCACCACGTCTGCCTCCTCCACCGCCGAGGCCGTCAAAGGCTCAAGCTATTCAGAACAATGCCCCTCTTCGTCCTGAAGATGGTTTGTGTTTCAAGTGCCGCAAACCAGGCCACCAGGCTAAAGACTGCCGCCAGACTCAGAATCAGTTAGATTTTCCTCGTGCTGGCCGTGGATATGGCCGTGGCAACAATCAGACCCGCAACTATAATACTGGGTCTGCTTCACGTGGTCGTGGTCAGGCTTACAACATTGACATTGAAGAAGTCCAGGATCAACCTGCTACTGTGATGGGTACCCTTCTTGTTAACTCAGTACCTGCTTTTGTATTATTTGATTCAGGAGCATCGCATTCATTCATGTCTGAAGCATTTGCATTATCTCATGACATTGCATTCGAAAAGATGAACCTGCCAATAGTTGTCCATACCCCTGGAGGCCAATGTCAAACCACTATGATGGCACATAATGTCCCTGTTGAAATCGAGGAATTTGAATTCCTGGCTTCCCCTATTATCCTGAAGTCTTCCACCATAGACCTCATACTCGGAATGGATTGGTTGAAAGCTCACATTGCTTCGATCAATTGTGCCACTAAAGTTATCCAACTTCTTCACCCCTCCGATGAGATAGTGAACTACACTGCCCGAATTACTCGAGACGCTGAAGCTGAGATATATGTTATGAATGCTTTGAACGCCTCACCTCTGGAAGGGATCGAGAACGTTCCTGTCGTTCGAGATTTTCCAGACGTCTTTCCCGAAGAACTTCCAGGCATACCCCCGGCTAGAGCTGTCGAGTTTGTCATTGACTTGAAGCCTGGCACCGTTCCTATTGCCAAGCGACCTTATAAGATGCCTCCGCATCACCTTCTTGAGCTTAAGGAAGAAATCGACAAGTCACTTAAGAGTGGTTTCATCCGCCCCAGTTCCTCTGCTTGGGGAGCACCTTCACTCTTCGTTAAGAAGAAGGATGGAACTAACCGATTGGTTCAGGATTACCGGCCCATTAACCAAGCCACAATCCAGAATAAATACCCACTGCCCCGTATCAATGATCTTTATGATCAACTTGCCGGATCATCGGTGTTCTCTAAACTCGACTTGAGGTTGGGTTATCACCAGATCCGTGTCCGTGAAGAGGACATTCCCAAGACTGCATTCGTCACTCGTTATGGCTCCTATGAATACACCGTCATGTCATTTGGCCTAACGAATGCCCCAGCTACATTCTCCCGTCTGATGAATTATATATTCATGGATTACCTCGACAAATTCGTTGTGGTATATCTAGATGACATTCTGGTCTATTCTAAGAATAAAGAGGAACATGCTGAACATCTCTGCCTTGTTCTAGAAAGGCTCCGAGAACACCAGTTGTATGCCAAGTATTCCAAATGCGAATTTTGGCTTCCTGAAGTAACTTACCTTGGACATGTGATTTCCAAGGATGGGATTGCTGTTAACCCCGAACGAGTTCAGGCTATTCTCAACTGGACTCCCCCAAAGAATGTTAAGCAAGTCAGAAGTTTTCTCGGACTTGCTAGTTATTGCCGTCGATTCGTTGAGAACTTTTCCAAGATTGCAAAACCATTGACAAATCTGCTTCACAAAGGTGTTAAATTTGAGTGGACAGAAAAATGTCAAGAAAGCTTTCAGACACTAAAAGATAAATTGACATCTGCCCCAGTATTAGCACCCCCGGATTCCCAAAAGGATTTCGTGATATACTGTGATGCATCTCGTCAAGGATTAGGCTGTGTCCCAATGCAAGAGCGCAAAGTGATTGCTTATGCCTCCCGACAATTGCGTCCTCATGAAGAAAATTATCCCGTGCATGATCTTGAACTTTCTGCGGTTATCTATGCCTTGAAGCTATGGCGACATTACCTTCTCGGTAACCGTTGCGAGATATACACGGATCACCAAAGCTTGAAGTATTTATATACTCAACCAGATCTGAACCTTCGTCAACAAAGATGGCTCGAAACAATTGCCGATTATGATATGAATATTTCATATACCCCCGGCAAGGCTAATGTAATGGCCGATGCTTTGAGTCGCAAGTCCTATAGCAACAATCTTATGGTTCAAGAAACACAACCTCTTCTCCATGAAGAGCTTTGCAAATTGAACCTCCATATTGTTCCACAGGGTTATCTCAATACCCTGGTTGTCGAACCAGATTTAGAACACGGCATTAAGGTTATGCAAAGGTATGACACTGAAGTTGAAAAGATCAAGCGATACCTCGAGAAAGGAAAGCCGTCGAAAATCCATCTTGATGCAGATGGGATCCTATTTTTCCAACACCGTCTCTTCGTACCTAAGTTCAAGGATGAGAGAGAACATGTTATGATGGAAGCTCATGACACTCCTCTGTCGATTCATCCTGGTAGCACAAAGATGTACCGTGACATTTGTCAGAGATACTGGTGGCCTAATATGAAGCGAGACATTGCTCGTTATGTTTCTGAGTGTGACGTTTGCCGCCGCGTTAAAGCTCAACATCAAAGGCCCGCAGGAACTCTGCAACCCCTTACAATTCCTGAATGGAAATGGGACAAGGTCCAAATGGATTTCATTACTGGTTTTCCCAAATCCCAGAAGGGTAATGATGCTATATTTGTCGTCATTGACCGATTCTCCAAGGTTGCTCACTTTCTGCCTGTTAAGGAGACAATCACTGCTAGCCAGTTAGCAGACTTGTATGTTTCCCGAATTGTGTCACTGCACGGTGTTCCGTTGGAGATCAGTTCTGATCGTGGCAGCCTCTTCACCGCCAGATTCTGGAATAGTTTCCAAGAAGCTATGGGAACACACCTGTCTTTTAGCACCGCTTTTCACCCTCAGTCACAGGGTCAAGTTGAACGAGTTAATCAAGTGCTCGAAGATATGCTTCGAGCTTGCGTCATCTCCTTTGGTAAGAAATGGGAGGAATCTCTCCCGTATGCCGAATTCTCTTACAACAATAGCTATCAAGCTAGTCTGAAGATGGCACCGTTTGAAGTTCTATACGGACGTAAGTGTCGAACCCCTCTGAATTGGTCAGAAACTGGGGAACGCTCACTCGTCGGACCGGACATTATTCGGCAAGCTGAAGAACAAGTCCGCATTGTTCGTGAACATTTGAAATCTGCTCAGTCTCGTCAGAAGAGCAACTATGACCGTAAGCACCAGGAAATGGTCTATCAACCTAGCGAACAAGCTTACCTTCGTGTCACTCCATTGAAAGGCACTCATCGGTTCGGAATCAAAGGCAAGTTAGCTCCACGCTACATTGGCCCGTTCCGTATTCTTGCCCGTCGAGGAGAAGTGGCATATCAATTGGAATTGCCGCCAAATCTTTCACAAGTACATGATGTCTTTCATGTATCCCAACTCCGTCGCTGCTTCAAGGATCCTATTCGAGCTGTGGATCATGAAGTGCTTGAATTATGGGAAGATCTGTCATATCCAGAATATCCCATCCGTATTCTTGATCAAGCTGAGCGTCGAACACGTCAAAAGTCAATCAAGTTCCTCAAGGTTCAGTGGTCAAATCATTCTGAAGATGAAGCCACTTGGGAACGCGAGGATCGTCTTCGCGAAGAATACCCCTCTTTCTTTCAGTCTTCCTCTTAATTCTCGGGACGAGAATTCTTAATAGATGAGGAGAGTTGTAACACCCCCGGTGATTAGCAACAGTAATCACTTTTGATAATGACATGTTAGCATGATCGACAGTGCATAATCATCATTAGCATCATATTGCATTTCAACTCCTAAGTCAAATTCAAATTTAAATGAAAGTGGAATATAAAAGTTGTCCAACATAGGAGCTAAAATGTCAGATAAATAACAAATATTCCAGAGGCTATTCTAAAATTGAAACCAACATCATTGGAATTGGATAAGTGACTCGAACAACCTCAAACAGTGGATAAAGATAATATTTAGTAACCATTTATTAAATCTGAAATAAATATGGAATTATGTTTTGCCCACTCCAGCCGCCGCTGCCGCTCGTCCTCTCGCCTCTGCCTCCGCTCGCCGCGGCCACCCGCACGCGCGCGCGCCCCCACACCTCGCCCGCGCGCTCGTCCGCATCGCGCGCCGTGGCCCCGCGCTCACCACCGACCCGTCCAGCCGCGCCTCGCCGGCGCCCGTGGCCAGCGCCCGGGCGCACCCTGGACGCGCCCGCTCGGGCTGCGCCCACGCCCGCCCCGTGTGGCCGTATGGGCCACTGCCCGGTGGGCCCTGCCCCCCCTGTGCCGCTGACAGATGGGGCCCACCCCCCTAAAAACGATTTAAAAGAAATAGAAAATAAAAATAGAAATAAATAAAATGATTAATTAAATAATTAATTAGTTAATTAATTAGTTAATTAATCCTGATTAGGTTAATCTAATTAACTAATTAGTGTTAATTAATCAGTAATTAAATTAATTAAACCTAATTAACCTAACAGCCTATGACAGGTGGGACCCACCCTGTCAGGTGGCTGCTGACGTCAGCATGATGTCATGCTGACGTCATCAATCACTGTTTCGGATAATGTTGAATTAAATAATTAATTAAATTTTAGAAATTAATAAAAACTTTAGAAAATCATATCTTTTAAACCGTATCTCCGATGAAAATATTTTATACATGAAACTTGCTCAGAACGACGATACGGGCCCGGATACGCCCTCGGTATCTCCGTCAGACGCCCGCAGCTATAAGAACGTTGAACAATTAGACCGATTTCGATAAATGAATAGTGTCCAACTTTAATTAAATAAATCCGAATAAATTCCTAAATTAACTAAATCATTTAGTTAGGCAGTAGAACACCCCGGCATATCATTTAGGCATGTCATACATATTGTTTGCATATTTGCCGTGGAATTTATTGTTTCTCTCCCCCTCCTTCTCTCTCGATAGACGCCGAGACCGACGACGCTGCACCAGGATACGACTACTCTACCGACGAGCAGCCCGTTGACGACCTCCCTCTCTTGCCAGAGCAACCAGGCAAGCCCCCCCCCTTGAGCATTCCAGATATCGCCCATTCTATTCTCCTGCTTGCATTAGATTTCGCTACTGTTAATGTATGCTCCTATTCTGATGCATAGCCTGCTGTTGTAACCTGTTCATTGCTATCTTACCTGCCTATGATAAACTGTTTAGTATAGGTTGGTATGAACCATCTGTGACCCCACCACCTTACTTTGTCGCCCCTGCTTGTTCATCGACGACTCGATCAACGTGATCGTCGATCAGAGACAGACGCCTCACTTCACACCCCCCTTAGTTGTACGACTCTGCGTAGTAACTATCGAGTGCCGAGGGTGATACCTCGTAACGCACTCCTGATGAATACTCTGCAGCATAGTTGTACGGTCGTGGTCATCGAGGGTGATTCCTCCTTCTCCATGTCCGATACGACTCTGTCGTGCAACCCCTCAGTGTGAACCTCGAGGGTGATACCTCTTACGTTCACCCTGATGATTATGACCACACGGTTACTTGACCTTTTTCACAGGCGGGTCCACCCTGGTGGGTACCCGCTGGGGATCTATGATTTCGGGTGTGCCGGAAGGGCACTCGAGTGTGACATTGTGGCGGAGCATCAGAGACTCTGATTGTCTCCGCTTGATACTAATTGAGCCTATTGGATTTGGGTGTGTGATCTGAGTGGGTCGACGTGCCCTATACGCACTGCCACCACGCGGGATAATGGTTATGGGGCCCTCTGTGATGTACGTTTCGCCGAAAGCTTATCAGACGTCACGATTCACCGTGCGGGCTGATCGTCGGGATTGGGCTGGATACTTCACTGGCGAGTTCAGTGTCGCGCCTGCACCCCGGCCAGCCACGCAACGCGCAGGGTGCCCAGGGCGATGGCCCGAGACCCCTGGGTGCATAGGTTAGTCCGGCGTGCTGACCTCTCTGCTGAGCCTAGGTAGAGCGCTGCTTCGTGTTGATCTTCCGAGGACGGGCATTACCCAGCAAGTATGTCCGGCCAGAGTTGATCGAGCGTGTTGGGTAATAGTAGTGCACCCCTGCAGGGATGAATCTTCTATCGATAGCCGGTCCTACGGTAAAGGACGCTCAGTTTGTGTATCCCGATCTACTACTTAAACTGGATACTTGTTACTTAATTGAAGCTTCGGGATTACTTTCTCGCTGGGAGTCGAGGAAGGATCTTTGAGCTGTACTTCAACATGTTTGCTAAATAAAATGCTATTCTACTCTCTTCTACTGCTGCAAGATGATGGCTTTGAGAAGATGTTTGAAGATGCTAGTCTTCGATAGGACTAGGCCTTTCTCTCTATTCTGGCATTTCTGTAGCCCAGTCCGCATATACAGCCTTTTCTCCATTGATAATGTTGCATATGTAGTATAGATCCTTGCTTGCTGAGTACTTCGGATGAGTACTCACGGTTGCTTTATTTTCTCTTTTCCCCCATATACCCCACCTTGATGATACACCAGACGATGGAGTCCAGGAGCCAGACGCCACCACCGGAGCCTACTACCAGGCGGGTCCAGAGGGCACGTACTACTGGATCGAGCCAGCTGACCAGGAGTAGGATCGGAGGCTCCCAGGCAGGAGGCCAACGCCTTTCGATCTAGTGTCGCTGTTTGTGCTAGCCTTCTTAAGGCAGAACTTGTCTAACTATGTCTGTACCCAGATATTATTTGTATGACTGACTTATGTATTCGGATCTTCGGATCCCTGGTCTGTAATATTGTGGACCTCCGTTTATTTGTGTTTAGAGTTGTGTTGTGATATCTTCCCGTGAGTCCCTGGGCTTGATCGTACACGTTTGCGTGTATGACTAGTGTACGATTGAACCGGGGGCGTCACACCTACGAAGGAATTATTCACTCCCGGTGGGGAGCATCATGGAATTGGCGATGGAGAAGGGTTGGTGATGACGAAGATCGAAGATCCCCCTCTCCGGAGCCCCAAACGGACTCCAGATCTGGCCTCCCGATGAAGAACAGGAGGTGGCGGCCGATCCGTCTCGTGAAATGCGATAATTCTTTCTCCCTGATTTTTTTCTCCGAAAATAGGATTTTATAGCGTCGGAGATAGGGTCAGCGGGGCCACCAGGTGGGCACAACCCACCTGGGTGTGCCAGGAGGGGGACGCGCCCTGGTGGGTTGTGCTCAACCAGGGGCCCCCCTCCGGTGGTTCTTGGCTCCAGTATTTTTCTTTTATTCCATAAAAAATCTCCAAAAAGTTCCGTTCCATTCCGAGAACTTTTATTTCTGCACAAAAACAACACCATGGTAGTTCTGCTAAAAATAGTGTCAGTCCGAGTTAGTTTCATTCAAATCATGCAAATTAGAGTCCAAAACAAGAGGAAAAGCGTTAGGAAAAGTAGATACGACGAAGACGTATCAGTACATAGGAACGGAAATGATTGGGCCTGTATAATTGTATTTGATTGCTCACCCATCGCACATGAGCTCATTTTGCCCCGCATGTGTGACCTGAGGGCCTATCCCTGACGGTTTCTGAGTCGTGTGGGAGGACCCCCCCCCCCTATTGCACATACTGACTAGGCGACGGTCTAAAACTCCGTCGCAGCAAGGGGTAAAAACCGTTTGTATAGGACGTCTTTGCACCAGTGATAGTTAATATTTGAGTGTGTTTCATGAATGGATCAATGATTGAGCATAATGGGCTAGGGATAGCTTTCTTTAGTGTTGATATTTTGAAAGACATGGTTGCTTGTTGATATGCTTGAGTATTGATGTCCTTATGCCAAATATAGACTATTGCTTTGAATCATCTAAAAGTCCAAATGTCCATGCTACAAAAGAAAAGAATATGTGATGAACATGTTAGGCAGCATTCCACATAAAAAATTCTGTTTTTATCATTTACCTACTCGAGGACGAGCAGGAATTAAGATTGGGGATGCTGATACGTCTCCAACGTATCTATAATTTTTAATTGCTCCATGCTGTTATATTATCAATCTTGGATGTTTTATATTCATTTACTAGCAACTTCATATCACTTTTTGGGACTAACATATTGACATAGTGCCAATTGCTGTTTTTTGCTTGTTTTTTACTTCGTAGAATATCAATACCAAACAGAGTCCAAATGCCACGAAACTTTTTGGAGAATTTTTCTGCCCAGAAGACACCCAGGAGGCCCAAGAAGTGCAACAGAGGGGGCCTGTGGGGCCCACTAGGCACCAGGGCGCGCCAGAGGCCCCAGGCGCGCCCTGGTGGGTCAAGAGAAACAGTTTCCGCCGCTGCAAGTTCCAGAACAACGAGATCCAATCTAGAGGCCTTTTCTGGCACTCTGTCGGAGGGGTCAACGATCATGGAGGGGTTCTTCATCATCACCCTTGCCCCTCCGATGATGCATGTGTAGTTTACCACAGAGCTACAGGTCCGTAGGTAGTAGCTAGATGGCTTCTTCTCTCTTTTTGATCTTCAATACAATGTTCTCCTCGATGTTCTTGGAGATCTATTCGATGTAATGACTTTTTGTGGTGTGTTTGTTGGGATCCGATGAATTGTGAGTTTATGATCAGATCTATCTATGAATATTATTTGAGTCTTTGCTGAACTCTTTTATGCATGATTGTTATAGCCTCGTATTTCTTCTCCGAAACTTTGGTTTGGTTCGGCCAACTAGATTGTTTTTTCTTGCCATGGGAAGAGGTGCTTTCTGATGGGTTCGATCTTGCGGTGCTCAATCTCAGTGACAAAAGGAGACATGACACGCATGTATCATTGCCATTAAGGATAAAAAAGATGGGTATATTCCAACATGAATAGATCTTGTCTACATCATGTCATCGTTCTTATTGCATTACTCCGTTTCTTCATGAACTTAATACACTAGATGCATGCTGGATAGTGGTCGATGTATGGAGTAATAGTAGTAGATGCAGGCAGGAGTCGATCTACTAATCTTGGACGTGATGCCTATATACATGATCATTGCCTTGGATATCATCATAATTATTTGCTCTTCTGTCAATTGCCCAACAGTAATTTGTTTACCCACCGTATGATATTTTCTCGAGAGAAGCCTCAAGTGAAATATACGGCCCCCGGGTCTATTTTCCTATCATATTAAAAAAAAACAAATACCTTGCTGCACTTTTTATTTATTTATTTTATTTTGTGTTTTTGTTAGATATATTTATCAAATCTCATACAATTTAATCTATCTCAATACCGAGGAGGGATTGACAACCCCTCTTACGCGTTGGGTTACAAGTATTTGTTATTTGTGTGCAGGTGTTGTTTACATCGTGTGGGTGGATCCTCCTACTAGATTGATAACCTTGGTTTCATAACTGAGGGAAGTACTTACCATTGTTGTGCTGCATCATCCTCTCCTCTTCAGGGAAATACCAATGCAGATACAAGCAATCAGTTAGCAATAGTTGTAGAAAGCAATAATTGTCGGAGACAACTACATGACGGCACCTCGAAGATGATGGAGATCATGGTTTCATGCCGGTGATGATGGAGATCAGAAGCACAAGAACATATTGGCCATATCAAGTCACATATTGATTGCATGTGATGTTTATCTTTTATGCATCTTATTTTGGTTAGAATGAAGGTAGCATTATAAGATGACCCCTCCCCTTAATATCAAGATAAAAGTGTTCTCCCTTAGTATGCACTGTTGCGAAAGTTCGTCGTTTCGAATCACCTCATGATGATCGAGTGTGATAGACTCTTCGTTCGCATACAACGGGTGTAAGCCAGATTTACACATGCATAAATACTTTGGTTAACTTGACGAGCCTAGCATGTACAGACATGGCCTCGGAACACGGAGAACCGAAAGGTTAAACATGAGTCATATGGATGATATGATCAACATGGTGATGTTCACCATTGAAATTACCCCATCTCACATGATGATCAGACTTGGGTTAGCGGATTTGGATCATGTAACACTTCACAACTTGGGGGATGTTCATTTAAGTGAGAGTTCATTAGTAATTTGATTAGTTGAACTAATTATCATGAACACGATCTAAAATGTCTTTGCAAATATGTTGTAAATCACGCTGCGCCATCGTCCGCCGGGGTCCTCAACCTCCGTGGCCGCCCTCCTCCGTTGTGGCCCCCTCGCGGCACCCTCGTCCGCCGGCCTCGTCCTCCACGACCTCCCTCCATCGCGGCCGCCCTCCTCCGTCGCGCCATAGTCCGTTGTGGTCCTCGTCCTCCGCGGCCTCCATCCTCCATCCTCCGCCGCAGCTGCCCTCCTCCATCATGACCCCCTCACCGTGCCATCATCCGTCGGGTTCCTCGTCCTCCGCGGCCGCCGTCCTCCGTCACGGCCCCATCGCTGTGCCATCGTCTGCCGGGGCCTTCGTCCATCGCGGCCCCCTCGCCGCGCAGCCGCGTCCGCACTCGTCCTCCGCGGCCCCCTCGTCCACCGCGTCCGCCCTCCTCCACTGGGGCCTTTGTGCTCCCCAAAAGCGATGGCCTCGTCCGCCAGCATCTGGGGACTGACACCGTCGCCGCCAGCATCTGGGGACTGACACCGTCGCCACCAGCCAATAGCTATTGCGCCGAGGCCAGTACCGATCCCTTGTCTGCCTCACGCTCAAGCAATGTGTAGGTAATTATATTTTTTTTTGAACCCCTGACCATAGAACAATAGTTCTACGGTATTTTTTTATATTAATATAAATAAAAGTAAAAATATACAAATAAGCCCCAAGGCGGGCTAAAGGAAACAAAAAAACTACCCAATGCCTATTTTAGGTATAAAGGTCATGACTTTATAGGTTATTGTCTATCCACTGTGAGAAACTGCATTCATGCTTATTCTTGATCATGTGTTTAAGAAGTATCATATCTTGTTTAAGATAATATCTCCATGCTTGTACTGATGGTTGCTGTGCTTTGAACACTTTTCCATTTCTCTGAATCCAGATATTCCAGCTTCCTAGGATGATGATTTCTGTGGCAAATTGTTTGGGTATGTGTCTCATAGCTAGAGTGGTGTCCTCATATACAGATGTACCTCTTTGTCTATTTGGGATCAAGGAGTTCCAACATTCATGTGCAAAGTTACAGCCCCAAAGCAGATGCATAGTGGTTTCCTCAACCTTTTGATTGCAGTTAGGACAGTGGATCATCTAAGTGCATCCCTTTCCTTGTAAGAAGTGCCCTGGTATAGATGCTGCAATGTGCTACAAACTAGAAGAAAATTTTGTGCTTCAGTCTGCTAGAGCTACTCCATATGATGCTGAATATGGGATGTTCTTCTTTCTGCTCAAGCATGTGTTGATAAATGTGAATAGTGATATGTCTCCAACGTATCTACTTTTCCAAACTCTTTTGCCCTTGTTTTGGACTCTAATTTGCATGATTTGAATGGAACTAACACGGACTGATGTTGTTTTCAGCAGAATTGCCATGGCGTTATTTTTGTACAGAAATAAAAGTTCTCGGATTGACCTGAAAATTTACGGAAAATATTTTTGTAATATATAAAAAATACTGGTGCAAGAATTAACCAGAGGGGGGGCACCCAGAGGCCACAAGCCCTGGGGGCGCGTCCACCCCCCTCGGGCGCGCCCTGCAGGCTTGTGGGCCCCCTGGAGACCCTCCGACCTCAACTCCAACTCCATATAACCCTATTCGGGGAGAAAAAAAATCAAGGAGAAGGATTCATCGCGTTTTACGATACGGAGCCGCCGCCACCTCCTGTTCTTCATTGGGAGGGCAGATCTGGAGTCCATTCGGGGCTCCGAAGAGGGGGATTCGTCGCCATCATCATCACCAACCTTCCTCCATCACCAATGTCATGATGCTCACCGCCAGGAGTGAGTAATTCCATTGTAGGCTTGCTGGACGGTGATGGGTTGGATGAGATTTATCATGTAATCGAGTTAGTTTTGTTAGTGTTTGATCCCTAGTATCCACTATGTTCTGAGATTGATGTTGCTATGACTTTGCTATGCTTAATGCTTGTCACTAGGGCCCAAGTGCCATGATTTCAGATCTGAACCTATTATGTTTTCATGCATATATTTGTGTTCTTGATCCTATTTTGCAAGTTGTAAACACCTATTACGTGTTATGATCCGCATACCCCAAGGTGACAATAATTGGGATTCTTTCCGGTGATTACCGTAGTTTGAGGAGTTCATGTATTCACTAAGTGCTAATGCTTTGGTCCGGTTCTCTATTAAAAGGAGGCCTTAATATCCCTTAGTTTCCATTAGGACCCCGCTGCCACGGGAGGGTAGGACAAAAGATGTCATGCAAGTTCTTTTCCAAAAGCACGTATGACTATATATGGAATACATGCCTACATTATATTGATGAATTAGAGCTAGTTCTGTGTCACCCTTTGTTATAACTATTGCATGATGAATGCCATCTGACATAATTATCCGTCATTGATCAATTGCCTACGAGCTTTTCACATATTGATCTTTGTTAAGTTACTTTGTCGTTGCCATTGTTACAATTGCTACAAAACTGCTACTGTTACTTTTGCCATCGTTATCGCTACTTCCATACTACTTTGCTACTAAATATTTTGCTGTAGATATTAAGTCTTTCAGGTGTGGTTGAATTGACAACTCAGCTGCTAATACTTGAGAATATTCTTTGGCTCCCCTTGTGTCGAATCAAAAAATTTGGGTTGAATACTCTACCCTCGAAAACTATTGCGATCTCCTATACTTGTGGGTTATCAAGACCTTTTTCTGGCGCCGTTGCCGGGGAGCATAGCTCTATTCTCTGAGTCACTTGGGATTTATATATGTTTATCACTATGAAGAATCCGACAGATCCAAGAACCAAGATTTATCCCTCTACTACGAGGGGAGGTAAGGAACTGCCATCTAGCTCTGCACTTGATTCACCTTCTGTTTTGAGTAAGCTCGCGACACCACCACCTGCTATTAATCCTAACATGTCGCAAGTAATTGATGATGCTACTTCTGCTATGAATGATGCTTATGATGCTAGTACTTTGCTTGATAATATTGTTCCACTGGGTAAATTTCTTGATGAACAACTTGCTAGAGTTAATGCAGAAACTGATGATATTTCTGAAACTGATGAAATTATTGAAACTGAAAACTTTGAAACACCCGTTAGGTCTAGCTCTCCTAGATATGAATTGCCTGTTATACCTGAGGGTTATGTTATGGATGGAGAGGTAGCTAGGGACTTTCTTGCTTGTAAGGATAGAGATGACCTTAAGAAATTATTATGCAAGTGGAAAGACAAATCTTTGAATGCTAGAATGCAATATGATCCTAAGTTTGCTACTTCACCTATCTGTGTTACTGATAAGGATTATGAATTCTCTGTTGATCCTGAATTAATTACTTTGGTTGAATCTGATCCTTTCCATGGTTATGAATCTGAAACTGTTGTGGCACATCTCACTAAATTAAATGATATAGCCACCCTGTTTGCTCATGAGGAAAAAATCGCTATTACTATATTCTTAAGTTGTTTCCTTTCTCATTAAAGGGTGATGCTAAGATATGGTTTAATTCTCTTGCTCCTGGTTGTGTGCATAGTCCCCAGGATATGATATATTACTTCTCTGAAAAATATTTTCCTGCTCATAAGAAACAAGCTGCTTTACAGGAAATATTTAACTTCGTGCAAATTGAAGAAGATAGTCTCCCGCAAGCTTGGGGGAGGCTTCTCCAATTACTTAATGCTTTGCCTGATCATCCTCTCAAGAAAAATGAAATAATTGATATCTTTTATAATGGACTAACCGATGCTTCTAGGGACCACCTAGATAGTTGTGCTGGTTGTGTTTTCAGGGAACGAACTATTGAACAAGCTGAAGTATTATTGAATAATATATTGAGTAATGATAATGATTGGACTCTTCCTGAACCACCTCCTAAGCCAACTCCGAAGAAGAGAGGTATTCTATTTTTTTAGTCCTGAAGATATGCAAGAGGCAAAAGGGTATTAAAGCTGAAGATGTTAAGAATTTACCACCTGTTGAAGAAATACATGGTCTTAATACTCCGACACAGGTAGTGGAGGTAAATTCTCTCTATAGATTTGATGAAGGTGATATTCCTTATAATAAGTCTGCTAGTCAATGCTTGGATGAATTAGATAACTTTATTGTTAAACAAGAAAACTTCAATGCATATGTTAGTAGGCAATTGAAACGTAATGCTTATATGCTTGACTGCTTGGGTGATTATATGTGTAGAACTATTAATGATCTCAAGCTTATTAGTAAACATGCTTCCATGGTAAAAACTCAAGTAGAACAAGTTCTCAAGGCACAAAATGATTTGCTTAATGAGATGAACAGTAAAACGAATGATAATGCTGTTAGAGTTATGACTAGAGGTGGTAAAATGACTCAGGAACCTTTGTATCCTGAGGGCCATCGTAAGAGAATTGAGCAAGATTCTCAGAGAATTAATACTGATGCACCTAGTCCTTCTAGTAGTTAAAAGAAAACCGATAGGACTTTGCATGCTTCTAGTGAACCTACTATAGACACACCTGAGAATCCAAATGATATTTCTATTTCTGATGCTGAAACACAATCTAGTGATGAACAGGAACCTAGTGATAATGTTAATGATGATGTTCATGCTGATGCTCAACCTAGTAATGATAATGATGTGGAGATAGAACCTGCTGTTGATCTTGATAACCCACAACCTAAGAATAAATGATATGATAAGAGAGACTTTGTTGCTAGGAAACACGGTAGAGAAAGAGAACCATGGGTTTAGAAACCCACGCCCTTTCCTCTTAAACCATCCAAGAAAAAGGATGATGAGGACTTTGAGCACTTTGTTGAAATGCTTAGACCTGTCTTTCTGCGTATCCGTTTGACTGATATTCTGAAAATGTCTCCTTATGCTAAGTATATGAAAGATATTGTTACTAATATAAGAAAGATACCGGAAGCTGAAATTTCCACCATGCTTGCTAATTACACATTTAAGGGTGGAATACCCAAGAAACTAGGAGATCCAGGAATACCAACTATACCATGCTCCATTAAAAGAAACTATGTTAAAACTGCTTTATGTGATCTTGGAGCCGGTGTTAGTGTTATGCCTTTCTATTTATATCGTAGACTTGATTTGAATAAGTTGACACCAACTGAAATCTCTTTGCAAATGGCTGATAAATCAACCGCTATACCCATCGGTGTTTGTGAGGATGTACCTGTCGTAGTTGCAAATATTACTATTTTAACGGACTTTGTTATTCTTGATATACCCGAGGACGACAGTATGTTGATCATCCTTGGTAGACCCTTTTTGAATAATGCAGGGGCTGTTATTGATTGCAACAAGGGCAATGTCACTTTTCATGTTAATGGTAATGAGCATACGGTACACTTTCCGAACAAACAACATGAAGTGAATAGTATCAATTCTATTGAAAAAAAAAATCAACAATTACTATTGGAGGTTTTGAATTCCCTCTTCCTACTGTCAAAAAGAAATATGATATTCTTATTGTTGGGGACATGCATATCCCCATTGAGGTAACCTAGTGCTATACGAAAATTCTCTTGTTTCATGTCATTCGGAAGAAGTTTGTTAATAAGACTTGATCAACCTTGTTAATGGATTCCTTTTAATGGGCATGAGATGGATGAATTTAGTAAACACAACTCTCTGTACCCATCCTTTACCTTCTGTTATTTAGAGTAAATAAAGCAAAAATGCTATTATTTTTCTGTTTTCTGAATTATCCGTGCAATAAAAAATAAACAGAAAATAAAAGTTCGCCAAATGCCCTAAAAATTTAGTATGATGTTTTCCAGAATATTTAAGAATTTTTGGCACTGAACACACATCAGGGGGGTGCAACAGTGGGCCACAAGCCCACAAGGCGCGCCCACCCCCCTGTGCGCGCCTACAGGGCTTGTGGGTCCCACGTGTGTCCCCCTCACTTATGCCAGCACCCATTCACTTCGTCTTCCTCCAAAAAAATCCCACCATTGCTCAAACCCGTGTTCTCACTCATTTTGCTGCCATTTTCGATCTCCTTGCTCGGAACTCCATTTCCGAAACTGTTTCAGGGGATTGTTCTTCGGTATGTGACTCCTCCAATGGTCCAATTAGTTTTTGCTCTAGTGCTTTATATATTGCAAATTTTTGCTGCTGTGGTGACCATGTTCTTGAGCTTGCATGTCAAATTTATATGGTTCAAAGTAGTTTTGTTGCATGATATAGCCTCTAGACACTTGTGGGAGTAGTTGCTATCAATCTTGTTGAGTTTTGTTCACTTTTATTTTGAGTCACTAAAAATTTCAGAAATTTTTCAGAAAATGTTGAGGAAAGTGTTCCAAGGTGGTTCCTCAAAGAAGAAATCTCCAAGGCCCGTGATACGTGAGCTGGACCTTGAACCACCGAGGGAGGCCCAAGTGCAACCTTGCGAATGGCCGTCAGATCACTTCATGACTCATGCAGGTTTCAAGGAAGAATTTGATATGTATGTACACAACACCGGCCTGACAGACTTCGTGTCAGATAAGTGTTTTCAATACTACAACCTCACTGATTCCTTTGTGCGGAGATTTAAGTATTCAGTCCATCGCAACACGCATTCTGTTTTATTTGATCTTTATGATAAATCATTTACCATGGACCTAGAAGATTTTAATGATGCATGCAAAATTCCACATTGGGGTACTTGTACCGAACCTCGCAAATCTGATTGCTTTGGATTTCTTTCTAGCATTACCGTGGGTGAAACTAGGACCATAACACAAGCCACTATAGGGAGCATTCACGTTCTTGCATTACATTACTTTGCTCTCTTTGTGGGTAGATGCATTAATGGTAAACATGGTCATAGTCACCTCTACGCCTCTGATTTGAGTGTCCTCAAGAGTGTTGTAATGAATGAAAAACAATTTAACTTGGGGGCTATCATTGCGCGTAGATTACATAACAATCCTAAAGATGGGGATTTCTTTGGTGGAATTTATGCCACCCGCTTAGCTACTTATCTTGGTGTCCCCATAAGAGAAAATGATGTTCTGTTGCCACCTGCTTCCCTTGATTATAATGCTATGGTATGTTACCAGTTTCTTGAGAGGAACGAACAGTCCCTCCTGTACCGACTAATCTTTGATAGGGAGCGCATCTTCCGTATTATGCTTCCTACTCCTGCCTTCTTTAACTTTCAGGTTAAACGAAGATACTTCATAACCAGAGAGGAGGCGGACGAGTATGAGAGAGCAGGGGAGGCCGCTCGCCTCCATGAGGCAGCCCTCCAAGCAGTAGCTACCGCTGCTTAGTACAACACCGACTACAACTTTGGATATCCGCCAGGCCAGCCGTGGCCATAGACCAACTTAGGCTAAAAGCCTAAGCTTGGGGGAGTACGTATTTCTCACCGACATTACATTCATGTTCACACACTCATTCTAGTTGTCGGTGTTCATACTTTTTCATTGTATTATCCATGTTAGTTTTTTTTTTCTCGCTTTCTTCTTGTGTGTTTGAAAAACTTTGAGAAAATCCAAAAAAAATAGTTCTAGTTTCTTTTTAGTTTCCGCTAGTTTATTTAGTTGTAGTATTAAAAAAAACCCAAAAAGATTTATCGTTCTTCTTTTGCTTGTTGGGAGCTTCCGGTCTAAATAGTTTTTCTCGTTCTTGTTTTACTTTCTTCAGAAAAACAAAAACTCCAAAAATATTTTGGTGTGTTTCTTTGAAATTCTTTTCTTTTCTTTGGGTCGTAAGGAGAAGACCACGATGAAAATGTTGAGTGGCTCTCATATGCATTATTGTTGATCTAACAAAGAGCCCATATTACCTTGTCTTCTCCTTTGAATAAATATTGTAGATTCCAGCTTAGTCCAAGGCACGTGCACTCTTATTATTATTCACATCGTTCGGTCGTGCAAGTGAAAGGCAATAATGACGATATATGATGAAATGATTGAGATGGAGAAAAGCTGGTACGAACTCAACCTATTTTGTTTTTGTAAATATGATTAGCTCATCGTTCCTGATTCAGCCCATTATAAATGAAACATATTTGCAATGACAATTAGAGATTATAGTTACTCATGCCATGCTTAATTAGCTAGGAGTGGATAATGGTTTGTCTTGTGTGCCAACATGCAATCTAAAATGGTTATGATGTAGTATGATAGGATGGTATCCTCCTTTGAATGATTCAAGTGGCTTGACTTGGCACATGTTCACGCATGTAGTTGAAACAAAAACAACATAGCCTCCACGATATTTATGTTCATGGTGATTTATATCCTACTCATGCTTGTATTCAATGTTGGTTAATCTCAATGCATCTTTATGACCGTTGTTGCTCTCTAGTTGGTCGCTCCTCAATCTTTTCCTAGCATTAACTTGTACTAAGCGGGAATACTGCTTGTGCATCCATTTCCTTAAACCCAAAGTTGTTCCATATGAGTCCACCATACCTGCCTATATGCGGTATTTACCTACCGTTCCAAGTAAATTTGCATGTGCCAAACTCTAAACCTTCAAATAATAATCTGTTTTGTATGCCCGAATCGCTCATATAGTGACTAGGGGCTGTCAGTATCTTCCATGCTAGGTGGGTTATTCTCACGATGAGTGTTTATTCACTTGTCATTCACGAAAAAGTGGCTGGTAATCAGGATGCCCAGTTCCATGCTCAACATCAAATCAAAATATAATCATAAAACAAAACTCCAAGACTGTTGTTGGTATGGACGGTACTGATGGCTCATGTCCGTGTCAGTTTTTCCCCGAAGAGGAAGGGATGATGCAGCACAGCTATGGTAGGTATTTCCCTCAGTGATGAAACCAAGGTTATCAAACAAGTAGGAGAACCAAGCAACACTATGTGAACGGTACCTGCACACAAAGAACAAATACTTGCAACCCAACGCGTAAGAGGGGTTGTCAATCCCTCCCGGGTAAAAGATTGGTAAAGATATAATTTGGTAGATGAAAATAGAATAACGGCAAATAAAATTCAGCGAGGTATTTTTGGGTTTTTGATAATATAGATCTGAAAATAAAAGATGCAAATAAATAAAAAGGCAAATAGCAATATAGATCTAAAAATATATGATGAGAAAATAGACCCTAGGGCCATAGATTTCACTAGTGGCTTCTCTCGAGAAAATAGCATACGGTGGGTAACCAAATTACTGTTGGGTAATTGATAGAACTTCAAATAATTATGACGATATCCAAGCAATGATCATTATATAGGCATCATGTCCAAGATTAGTAGACCGACTCCTGCCTGGATCTACTACTATTACACCACACATCGACCGCTCTCCAGCATGCATCTAGTGTATTAAGTTCATGGAGAAATGGAGTAATGCAATAAGAACGATGACATGATGTAGACAAGATCTATTCATGTAGGAATAGACCTCATCTTGTTATCCTTAATGGCAACAATCCATACGTGTCATGTCCCCTTCTGTCACTGGGATTGAGCACCGTAAGATCGAACCCATCACAAAGCACCTCTTCTCATGGCAAGAAAAATCGATATAGTCGGCCTAACTAAACCAAAGATTCAAAGAAGAAATACGAGGCTATAAGTAATCTTGCATATAAGAGATCAAAACTCAAATAACTTTCATGGATAAAAATATAGATCTGATCATAAACTCAAAGTTCATCGGATCCGAACAAACACACCGCAAAAAGAGTTACATCAAATAGATATCCAAGAGACCATTGTATTGAGGATCAAAAGAGAGAAGAAGCCATCTAGCTACTGCCTACGGACCCGTAGGTCTACAATGAACTACTCACACTTCATCGGAGAGGCACCAATGAGGATGATGAAACCCTCCGTGATGGTGTCTAGATTGGATCTCGTGGTTCTGGAACTTGCGGCGGCTGGAATTGTATTTCGTCGACTCCCCTAGTGTTTCTGGAATATTTGGGTATTTATTGAGCAAACAGGCGGTGCGGGAGGCCACCGAGGTGGGCACAACCCACCAGGGAGAGCCTGGGCCCCCAGGCGCGCCTAGGTGGGTTGTGTCCCCCTCAGGGCACCCCTCTGGTACTTCTTTGGCCCATCCTGTGTCTTCTGGCCCAGAAAAATTCTCCAAAAAGTTTCGCTGCGTTTGGACTCCATTTGGTATTGATTTTCTGTGAAGTAAAAAACAAGCAAAAAAACGGCAACTGGCACTGGGCACTATGTCAATAGGTTAGTCCCAAAAAATGATATAAAGTTGCTATAAAATAATTGTAAAACATCCAAGAATGATAATATAACAGCATTGAACAATAAAAAATTATAGATACATTGGAGACGTATCAGCATCCTCAAGCTTAATTCCTGCTCGTCCTCGAGTAGGTAAATGATAAAAACAGAATTTTTTATGTGGAATGCTTCCTAACATGTTCATGACATATTCTTTTCTTTTGTAGCATGGACATATGGACTTTTATATGGTTCAAAGCAATAGTCTAGTTTTGACATGAAGATTTCAATACTCAAGCATATCAACAAGCAACCATGTCTTTCAAAATATCAACACTAAAGCAAGTTATCCCTAGCCCATCATGCTCAATCATTGATCCATTCATCAAACACACTCGCATATTAGCTACACCCAATGCTGAAGTACGATCATAGTGCCCTTTAGTTGGTGCTTTATAAGAGAAGATGGAGACTCAAATAAAAATAAAAATTGCATAAAGTAAATAGAATGGCCCTTTGCAGAGGGAAGTAGGGATTTGTAGAGGTGCTAGAGCTCAAAGCAAAAATTAAGAGATAAAACATTTTGAGAGGCATACTTTTCCCGTCAACGAAAACGACCGAGTAATTCCCAACACTTTCCATGCTAGATATATCATAGGCGGTTCCCAAACAGAAAATAAAGTTTATTCCTTTTTCCACCATACTTTCACATTCCACGGCTAGCCGTATCCACGGGTGCCGTCCATACCAACACTTTCCAAGGAATTTATTAATTGACAACATAAAGTAAATTTCTTTTTCATTTCGGGACTGGGCATCCCTAATACCTTTGCCGTACTCTCGTGCAATGACAAGTGAATAAACACTCATCTTGAGAATAACACATCTAGCATGGAAAATATTGGCCACCCCCTGCCGCTTCATGAGTGGTACGAGCACACAAAAAGGAAATTTATTTTGAAATTAGAGATGGCACATACAAATTTGCTTAGAACGGCACGGAAATACCGCATATAGGTAGGTATGGTGGACTCATAAGGCAAAACTGGTTTTAAGGATTTTGGATGCACAAGCTATATTCCTACTTAGTATAAATGGAGGCTAGCAAAAAGATTGAGAAGCATCCAACCAAGAAACGAAAAATCTCATAAGCGAGCATTGAGCATAACTAACACCGAATAATGTACCACAAGTAGGATGTAATTTCATTGCATAACTATTGACTTTCGTGCTTGCATAGGGAATCACAAACCTTAACTCCAATATTCTTACTAAAGCATAATTACTCATTAACATTACTCACATATCATTATCATCATATCTCAAAACTATTACAAAGAATCAAGTTTATTTTGTCCAATGATCTTCATGAAAGTTTTTATTATATCCCCCTTGAATATCTATCACTTTGGGACTAATTTCATATGTTGCAATTGCTTTTGATAGGCTCAAACAAATTTAAGTGAAGAACATGAGCATAAAATTTTTGTCTCTCAAAATAATATAAGTGAAGCACTAGAGCAATTCCATAGCTAAAAAAAATTTAAGTGAAGCACATAGAGCAATTCTAACAAATCATAGCATAATTTTGGCTTTCGCAAATAGGTGTGTTCAGCAAGGATACTTGACACAAACTAAAAAGCAAAACAAGCAAAGACTCATATCATACAAGATGCTCCAAGCAAAACTCATTATATGTGACGAATAAAAATATAGCTTCAAGTAAAATACCGATGGTCATTAGAAGAAAGAGGGGATGCCACTCGGGGCATCCCCAAGCTTAGTTGCTTGTTCATCCTTGAATATTACCTTGGGGTGCGGTAGCATCCCCAAGCTTAAGCTCTTCTTACTCCTTATTCCTTCATCCATCGTGATCTCACCCAAAACTTGAAAACTTCAATCACACAAAACTTTCATGAGATCCGTTAGTATAACAAAGCAAACCACCACTCTAAGTACTGTTGCAAACCCATTCATATTTTATTTTTGCATTATATCTACTGTATTCCAACTTTGCTATGGCTTATACCCCCCGATAAAGTCCATAGATTCATCAAAATAAGCACACAACGCCAAGAAAACAGAATCTGTCAAAAACAGAACAGTCTGTAGTAATCTGAAAACTTCGTATACTTATGTAACTCCAATTTTTTTGAAAAATTATGAAAATGTGGGAATTTGTATATAAATCTTGTGTAAAAAATTCAGAATTTTTCGTTGCTTCTGTGAATTTCTAAAATTGTTTTACTAGACGCAAAAGTTTCTGTTTTTCAACAAGATCAAATCAACTATCACCCAACATGATCCCAAAGGCTTTGCTTGGCCCAAACACTAATCAAAACATAAAAAACACAATCATAACATAGGAGCAATTGTGCAAACACTCAATAGCAGAAATAAAAAGGTAAAAATAAATTTTATTCATTGGGTTGCCTCCCAACAAGCTCTTTCTTTATAGCCATTAAGATAGGCTTTGCGATTTCAATGATGCTCACATGAAAGATAATAATTGAAACACAAAGAGAGCATCATAAAACATGTGACAAACACATTTATGTCTAACATACTTCCTATGCATAGGAATTTTTTATAGGCAAAAAAATTATCAAGACAAGAAATATCTAGCATATGCATAGGAGAGAAATAAAACATTGATAATCTCAACATAACGAGAGGTGATTTAATAACATGAAAATTTCTACAACCATATTTCCCTCTCTCATAATAATTACATGTGGGATCATATTCAAATTCAATAATATAGCTATCACATATCATATTCTCTACATGATTCACATGCATGCAAAGTTGACACTCTTCCAAAATAGTGGGATTAACATCAAATAAAGTCATGACCTCTCCAAGCCCACTTTTATCAAAAAATTCTTAAGACTGAACACTCTCCAAATATGTGGGATTATTTTTACCTAGAGTTTACACTCTTCCGAACCCACTTTCGATATTATTGCAAACATATTCATCATGAGGCTTAAATAAACTATCAAGATCATAAGAATCATCATCACCCCAATCATGATCATTGCAATAAGTAGCGGACATAACAAAACAAGCATCCCCAAGCTTGGGGTTTTGCATATTATTAGCACAATTGACATTAATAGAATTTGTAATAACATCATTGCAATCATGCTTTTCATTCAAAGGGCTATCAAGTGTGGGTGCAATAGCAATAATTTCATGTTTAACATAAGGAACTATAGCAAGTTCACCTCCATAAGCATCATTAATATTGGCATCATGGCCACAAGAATAGCAAGCATCATGTTCATCAAGAGGGGATAATTCAATCAAATCAATGGAAACATAATTATCCATAGCTTCATGCATATCATTATTTTCTTCCAAAGCAGCGGGCATTCTCTCAATAAATTCTTTAACATAGGCATTATGAGCATAGTTTTCATAGCAATATTTAAGTATGTCAAAATTTTCAGATTTGTAGAGAGTAATATCATACTTTTTAATCAAAGAAGCAACTTCATAAGCACCCTTAAAAGCAACAAATTCTTCAATTTGTTTGATATCATAGTAACTATAAACCTCCTTGGCATAAGAAGATAAGATTTCATTGTCATTAAACTCACACAGATATGGGAGATGTTTTTTTAGGGTTCTTAGAGCAACAAGTAAAATCACAAATTTCACAAAGATTCCAAGCATAGCATAGCAAACAATTTATTTTATTCCATAAGAGCTTCCCTTTTTTAGACAAACGATGACGCACAAAATGAGCAAGCTCATCTAATGATTTTCCCTCAACTAAACTAGTTGAGGTTTCAGCACGAGCACATATGGATCGAAGATGATCCAGGTAGAAAACTTTGAGTGGATCCATAACAATATATTTTTAGCAAGTAAAGTTGCAAGCAAAATAGGAGGCACATGGAGATGCAAGCAAACATAAGATCGAACGAGAAAAAGGCGAACAAAAAAGAGGGGCGAATAAAATGGCAAATTTTTGTGAAGTGGCGGAGATGAAAATGAGAGGCAAATGGCAAATAATGTAAATTGCAAGGAGATGAGATTTGTGATTAGGAACTTAATAGATGTTGATGATGTCTCCCCGGCAATGGTGCCAGAAATCGACGAGTTGATGGGAGACTATCTTGACTTGATCCTCCCCGGCAACGGCGCCAGAAATCCTTTCTTGATGGCTCGTGTCCGCGTCAGTTTTTCCCAGAAGAGGAAGGGATGATGCAGCACAGCTACAGTAGGTATTTCCCTCAGTGATGAAACCAAGGTTATCGAACCAGTAGGAGAACCAAGCAACACTATGTAAACGGTACCTGCACACAAAGAACAAATACTTGCAACCCAACGCGTAAGAGGGGTTGTCAATCCCTCCCGGGTAAAAGATTGGTAAAGATATAATTTGGTAGATGCAAATAGAATAACGACAAATAAAATTCAGCGAGGTATTTTTGGGTTTTTTATAATATAGATATGAAAATAAAATATGCAAATAAATAAAAAGGCAAATAGCAATATATATCTGAAAATATATGATGAGAAAATAGACCCTGGGGCCGTAGATTTCACTAGTGGCTTCTCTCGAGAAAGTAGCATACGGTGGGTAAACAAATTACTGTTGGGCAATTGATAGAACTTCAAATAATTATGATGATATCCAGGCAATGATCATTATATAGGCATCACGTCCAAGATTAGTAGACCAACTCCTGCCTGCATCTACTACTATTACTCCACACATCGACCGCTATCCAGCATGCATCTAGCATATTAAGTTCACGGAGAAACGGAGTAATGCAATAAGAACGATGACATGATGTAGACAAGATATATTCATGTAGGAATAGACCCCATCTTGTTATCCTTAATGGCAATGATCAATACGTGTCATGTCCCCTTCTGTCACTGGGATTGAGCACCGTAAGATCGAACCCATCACAAAGCACCTCTTTCCATGGCAAGAAAAATCGATCTAGTCGGCCTAACTAAACCAAAGATTCGAAGAAGAAATACGACGCTATAAGTAATCATGGATATAAGAGATCAAAACTCAAATAACTTTCATGGATAAAAATATAGATCTGATCATAAACTCAAAGTTCATCGGATCCCAACAAACACACCGCAAAAAGAGTTACATCAAATAGATCTCCAAGAGACCATTGTATTGAGGATCAAAAGAGAGAAGAAGCCATCTAGCTACTGCCTACGGACCCATAGGTCTACAATGAACTACTCACACATCATCAGAGAGGCACCAATGAGGATGATGAACCCCTCCGTGATGGTGTCTAGATTGGATCTCGTGGTTCTGGAACTTGCGGCGGCTGGAATTGTGTTTCGTCGATTCCCCTAGGGTTTCTGGAATATTTGGGTATTTATATAGCAAAGAGGTGGTGCAGGAGGCCACCGAGGTGGGTTGTGCCCCCCTCGGGGCACCCCTCTGGTACTTCTTTAGCCCATCCTGTGTCTTCTGGCCCAGAAAAATTCTACAAAAAGTTTCGCTGCGTTTGGACTCCGTTTGGTATTGATTTTCTGCGAAGTAAAAAACAAGCAAAAAAACAGCAACTAGCACTAGGAACTATGTCAATAGGTTAGTCCCAAAAAATGATATAAAGTTGCTATAAAATGATTGTAAAAGATCCAAGAATGATAATATAATAGCATGGAACAATCAAAAATTATAGATACGTTGGAGACGTATCAGGTACCCGTGGATTCGGCTAGCCGTGGAGTGTGATTGTTGGTGGAGGGGGAGTAAAAACTTTACCATTCTGTTTGGGAACCGCCTATAATGTATCTAGAATGGAAGATAGTGAGATCTCTTGGTTGTTATGTTGACAATGAAAGCATACCGCTCAAAATTATATTCATCTCTATTTTAAAGCTCCGAGCTCTGGCACCTCTGCAAATCCCTGCTTCCCTCTGTGAAGGGCCTATCTATTTACTTTTATTGTTGAGTCATCATCCTCTTACAAAAAGCACCAGCTAGAGAGCACCACTGTCATTTGTATGCTTTGCTATTAATTGATGTTGAGTGTGAGTGTGACTGGATCTCTTTTGCCATGAATTATAATGTCCAGTCAGTCCTTGGTCTTCAGAGGTGCTCTACATTTATGTTTTGCGGTCTCAGAAAGGGCTAGCGAGATACCACTATATCATATTGTATCATGATTGTTTTGAAAAAGTGTTGTCATCCGAGATTTATTATTATTGCTCGCTAGTTGATTATGCCATTGATATGAGTAAATGTGAGACCTAAATGTTATTGTGAATATGGTTAGTTCATAATCTTTGCTGAAAACCTGAACATCAGTTAGACATATTTACAACAACAAGATCAAACAAAGTGTGTAAAAGTTTTTCTTTGTCACTTTCAGTTTGTCAACTGAATTGCTTGAGGACAAGCAATGGGTTAAGCTTGGGGGAGTTGATACGTCTCCATCGTATCTACTTTTCCCAACTCTTTTGCCCTTCTTTTGGACTCTAATTTGCATGATTTGAACGGAACTAACCCGGACTGATGTTGTTTTCAGCAGAATTGCCATGGTGTTATTTTTGTGCAGAAATAAAAGTTCTCGGATTGACCTGAAAATTTACAGAGAATATTTTTGGAATATATAAAAAATACTAGCGCAAGAATTAACCAGAGGGCGGCCACCCAGAGGCCACAAGCCCTGGGGGCACGCCCTGCATTCTTGTGGGCCCCCTAGAGACCCTCCGACCTCAACTCCAACTCCATATAACCCTATTTGGGGAGAAAAAAATCAGGGAGATGGATTCATCGTGTTTTATGATATGGAGCCGCTACCACCTCCTGTTCTTCATCGGGAGGGCAGATCTGGAGTCCGTTCGGGGCTCCGGAGAGGGGGATTCGTCGCCATCATCATCACCAACCTTCCTCCATCACCAATTTCATGATGCTCACCACCGGGAGTGAGTAATTCCATCGTAGGCTTGCTGGATGGTGATGGGTTGGATGAGATTTATCATGTAATCGAGTTAGTTTTGTTAGGGTTTGATCCCTAGTATCCACTATGTTCTGAGATTGATGTTGCTATGACTTTGTTATGCTTAATGCTTGTCACTAGGGCCCGAGTGCCATGATTTCAGATCTGAACCTATTATGTTTTCATGAATATATTTGTGTTCTTGATCCTATTTTGCAAGTTGTAGACACCTATTACGTGTTATGATCCGCATACCCCAAGGTGACAATAATTGGGATTCTTTCCGGTGATTACCGTAGTTTGAGGAGTTCATGTATTCACTAAGTGCTAATGCTTTGGTCAGGTTCTCTATTAAAAAGAGGCCTTAATATCCCTTAGTTTCCATTAGGACCCCGCTGCCACGGGAGGGTAGGACAAAAGATGTCATGCAAGTTCTTTTCCATAAGCACGTATGACTATATACGAAATACATGCCTACATTATATTGATCAATTGGAGCTAGTTCTGTGTCACCCTATGTTATAACTGTTGCATGATGAATGCCATCCGACATAATTATCCATCTTTGATCCATTACCTACGAGCTTTTCACATATTGATCTTTGTTAAGTTACTTTGCCGTTGCCACTGTTACAATTGCTACAAAAATGCTACTGTTACTTTTGCCATCGTTACCGCTACTTCCATACTACTTTGCTACTAAATATTTTGCTGCAGATATTAAGTCTTTCAGGTGTGGTTGAATTGACAACTCAGCTGCTAATACTTGAGAATATTCTTTGGCTCCCCTTGTGTCGAATCAATAAATTTGGGTTGAATACTCTACCCTCGAAAACTGTTGCGATCCCCTATACTTGTGGGTTATCAAATAGCTGAGAACTTTCTTGTTTGTCCTTGAATTGTCCATTTATCCTCTCTATCTAGATGTACTTGAGGGTTGAATGCCCCTAGTTGTTGGAATTGACCATATGCTTTAACTGACACGGGTAGATGGAAGTTTTCAGACCAATCTTGCACATCAAAAAAGTTCTGCACTGTTTGGGTTTCATCAATTGCAAATGAGTGAAGTTCAGGGAGTGCTTGTTGTATTGATTGTTCATGCCAACTGTCTTTTTAGAAGAGAACTATTTGTCCTGATCCAATTGTACATTTGCTCATAGATTTAAATATGTCCAATAGTGTAATATGTGCCTTCCACAAAAAGGATCCCTCTGATCTTCCCATGGATGCTTCTGTGTGACAGTATTTCTCCCAGATTAAGTTGACCCAAGGGATGTTTTCTTTATTGAGAAATTTATATAGTTTTTTCATGAGCAGGGCTTTGTTGTGGAGTGCAATATCTAGAATTCCAAGCCCTCCATGTTTCTTTGGTTGACATACTTTGGTCCATGCAATTAATGTTGTCCCCTTATCTTCCATTCCAAATTTTCTCCAAAGAAAGTTTCTCAAGTATTTGTGTATTTGTTCAATGACCCCCATAGGAAGTGCCAGAGTGCACATGAAAAAGATTGGTAATGCAGCAAAAATAGATTTGATCCAAATCAATCTTCCATCATATGAAAGCATAGTAGAGCACCCAGTTAATCTCCTTTCTATTCTCTGCATCATTGGGCTGAAATCTTCAATCTTTGGCTTGGATGTGCCCAAAGGCAGGCCTAGATATGTAAAAGGGAATTGACCTTGTTTGCATCCCAGAATACTAAGTAAGCTAGGCATGTGGTGTGCTGGTACATTTAATGGTACCATGAAGGATTTTTCATAATTAACTTTCAGTCCAGTGAATTCACTATAGTGCAAGATCTTGAGTTGTGATATTTGCTTTGCATCTGTAGGTAACACTAGAATGGTGACATCAGCATATTGAATAACTGGAAAATCAGGGCATGCTTGGCTTCCAATGGGTGTCTGGATCAAATCTTGGTGCATAGCCTCATTGAGAATTGACTGAAGCAGGTCAGCTGCTAGGACAAATAAAAGAGGAGATAGGGGATCACCTTGTCTGACTCCTTTTTTGCATTGAAAAATCTTTCCAGGAACCCCCATTGAGTAAGACAGAGGAAGAACCAGATGATAATATCATGCTCATCCATTTTATCCATCTGTCACCAAAACCTCTTGCCTTAAGAATTTCAAGTATTGTTTTGTGGTCAATCAAGTCAAAGGCTTTTTCAAAATCTAGTTTGAGCACCACAATTGGTTTTTTGGACTAATGACATTGGTGCAAATATTCAAAGGCCCATCCCAGACAATCATGAATGGTTCTGCTCTTGATGAATCATATTGGTTTGTGTGTACCAGCTGTAGGATGACTGCCTGCAATCTGTTTGCCAAGAGTTTTGTGATAATTTAGATTGTGCAGCTTAGGAGGGATATTGGTCTGAAATCATTAGCACAAACTGGATTGTCTTTCTTGCGAATCAGTGTGATGAAAGAGGCATTTATGCTTTGTAGAGAGACTTTTCCTTCATAGAAATCTGCAATTAATCTATAGAAGTCCTCTGCAATGATGTCCCAACAGGATTTAATGAAATCTCCATTGAATCCATCTGGTCCTGGTGCTTTATCTGATGGCAATTGTTTGAAAACCTCATCAATTTATTTTTTGGTGAATGGGGTTTCTAGATCTTCTAGTCCTTCAATTCTTGTGAGGAGGTTGATCAGGTTAAGAGGGTCAGAGGTGTTGTCAATCTTTCGTCCCAATCTTTCTTTGAAAGTGTTCCAGAGTATAGCAGCCTTGGAGAAGTGTTCTGTCTGCTCATTGCCATTACCATCTTGTAGCATTTTGATGTAATTATGTTTGTATTTGATAGTGGCTTTGGCTTGAAAGAACTTGGAGTTTTCATCTCTAAATTTTACCCATTTGATTTTTGCCCTTTGCTTCCAATATATTCTCTAAAATGACAACAGTTTTAATAAGTGTTCTTTGAGCATATCTCTGCTATTGTTTTCAATGTTAGTGAGCACCCTATATTCCTCAAAGAAGTCCAACATCAGAATTACTGCATTAGTGGCTTGAATGATTCTAGCTAGATTAGAGATGTCTTTGCTCCAGATTTTTAATCCTTTTCTGAGCCTTTTGAATTTTGCAGTGATCAATTTAGCACTATCATTTTCCTGAAGAGGCTGGCTCCATATTCTTTGCACTGTTTCTTTGAAGTTGTGATGCTGCAGCAAAAAAATTTCAAATCTGAAAATTTGTGCTCTTGTAATATCAGTACCAATGGATATGACAAAAGGGGAATGGTCTGACACTGGTTTTGATATTGGAAGTGCCATGGTATTGGGATAAGTTGTAGACCAACTTTCTGAAGTAAAAACCCAGTCAATCTTTTCCAGAAGTGGAGCCTATTGCATATTGCTCCAAGTGTAGCTTCTCCCTTTTAATGGAATTTCCACTAGAGCTAGGCTACTGATGGCTTCATTGAATTGCATCATATTATGACTGTCCCCATTTCCCATGTTTCTGTTTGATGGATATCTGATATAATTGAAATCTCCTGTAATGATCCAGTATGTATCTATAGGCATCTGAATGTTTTTGAACCATGATAAAAAGTTCTGCCTGCCCTCATTGTTACATGGTGCATAAATATTTGTCAAAATCCATGAGACACCAGTATGGACTGAGGTGAACCTTATGGAGATTGAGAATTCATTTTTAAATAAACATTCACCCTGAAACATGTTATCATTCCAAGCTACTAGTAGTCCTCCTGATGCTCCCACAGAAGGTAAGAAATCAAACTTGTTGATCCTTTTGGGACAAAACTTTTTGATGTAAGTACTATCAAAATTTTCCCTCTTTGTTTCTTGTAAGCGAACCACAGAACTGTTTGCCTCGTCAATTTTATTGGAAATGGCAAGCCACTTATCACTTGAGTTGATACCCCTTACATTTCAGTTTAAGATACTCCAGGCTTTATGCATTGCAGAAGAAATAATCAGGATGCCTTAACTTTTGAGAACCACATTTGCAATTAAAGCATGACATGCATAACATCTTTATATAGTTCCACTTAATCCAGAACATCATGGATGGGCACATAGCATATAGTTCATGAGATACAAAGCTGGTATGATAACATGAGTCATTACATTGCCACATATTGTCTTTCCAAAAGAAATCTCTTGTATTCTTCTTCCTCCTGGTCCTCTTCACTTCTGGTCCTTCCATGCAGGTTATTTCCCTCCTTTCTTTGCTTTCTTCTTCAGAAGATTTTCCTCTGTGCACACCTTGGGATCAACCTTGCAGTAAGAAGAATTCAGATTTTTAATAACTTTGATGTTGCAGATAGGAGGTTTAACTTTGCATGCCATGTAGTTGACATCCTGACAAGATTTTTTTCTTGTATCCTTTATTTAAGTGTTGCAGTCTCTCACTTCTTCTTACCTCAGATTCAACTATTGAGACTCTGTCCTTTCTTTTTCCCTTGAGGTGTGTGGCAGGGCTACTGAAGATTAACTCCTCTGGGACATCTGCATTGTCTGGGCCACCATCTCCTTCTGCATTTTGTACCTGAGAGTAGATAGGAGCTGCATTTTCAGGGCAAACTTTAGGAATGAAGAAGTTTAGATAATTTGATTGTTCTGTTCCTTCTCTGATTATGTGCCACATAGGTGATTGGAGGAACATTTTGGCCCATTCAAATTTACCAGGAGTCAATAAAGTAGCACAAATAAAGTCCACCCAATCTAATGGTACCTGAACAACAGGAATTCCATCAATTTGATGAGAAAAATGTTGCTCCCAAGTTGTCCAACTTGCAGGCTTATGTCCTACTGTATCTGCGTTTGAGTCAGTATCTAGAGGCTTAGATAAATAAATTCCTTTGATATTAAAGCCAGGTGGTGCAGAACAGTCTGATGAAGAAAAGAATGTGTGATCATTATTACTTGTTGTATCTGACAATGGCTTGGAGGTAGCATCAGAGTTGCCATCCAAGATCTCAATTTCCTCATCTATTGTGTCACTGTGATTATCTTCTTTCTCCAAAGCAAGCAGATGCTCAGTTGGAGAAGCAAGATGAATTACAAGGTCTTCTCCCTCAGCTAAGTTTAAATTGAAAAAGGATCCCTCTTCCTTAGAATAATCTCTTGGCAAGTTTTCTCCTGCTGACCAGTTGTGTTCCTGGAGTTGTGTTTGACTGTTGAGCATTTCAATCTGTGTGGGTGATCCAGGCAAAGCTTGGTTTAAATCAAATTATGCCATCTGTAACTGTTGTTCTGATGGCATTAGATTGATGAATTCCACAAAATCAGCATGTGCTGGGGGGGGCAAGTGGGTGCTCTGGGGCCTGCTGTCCCTATAAAATATCCTGATGGGCTTGTATGGGCCCAAGAAGCAAGTTGAGATCTGGTATCTCATTAAAGATATCCTGGGCCTGGTACACATGATTCAAATTGGCAATTCCCTCCAAGTGTTGGTTGGCTGCTTCAACATAATTTTCAATTTCCACTCCATTTGATCCTACAGATAGTGTCAGTTCACTGTTAAAGTCCATCTCTAGTAGTTCTTCCTTCATGTGTTGATCTTCCAGTGGCTGCATAAGATCAGCAAGCTCCATGAATTCTCCATCCTCAAGCTCTTGGTCTATGAAATCATCTTCCTCGGCTGGCATTGCCCAGTGCCCCATCCAGGGAGTTGATCATCTGCCTCCAGCTCATCTCCAATTTCCAATTGTTGCATAGCTTGTTGATGGAAGTTTGGCTGGTTATCAGCCATAATGTCTTGAGCTTGATGTTGCTGGATTGGGCCCACAAAGTGATTTAATTGGTTGGGGTGATGAAAAGGATTTGCTGGCTGTGGGTGTGGATTTCCATCCATAGGAATTGGATCTTCTCAGGAGGTCCTCCTCCCACCAGCTCTTGTTGAACTATCACAACAGTCACCGTCCAAGATTCAGAGTTTGGGTCATCAGATTCCCGAACAACAATACTGATGGTCACATCTCTCATGTCTTCCACCCTGATCTTAACTATTAGTGCTGCTTGGGTGCTCCTTGCTCTGTCCCAAATTAACATTTTCCCAAAGCTTCTGACAGCATTAGCAAGCTCATGAATTTCTCTCTTATCAAAAGGAAAACCCACCAACAGTGCCCAGATATCTCTATTAAGTGCAAGGTTTCTCCGGTTCATACCTTGATTATGTCTTTGAAATATTATGTGCACATCTCCATAGACATGAGGGCTTTGGAGGACAAGAGCATCCCTATCAAAGGGAGTTCTCAATCTGACATAAGCTTGACCAAATGGGCAGGCACAGATCTCTTGAAAGGCCAGATGTTTAACTTGAGTGAGGAACTCGCCGATGATCTGCCTAACATTGGGGAAAAGTACCTGTTGATTAGGCATAGGCACAATGGTGACGATTGCCCAATCTTCATGGCGCGGTGTGGCTGGATCCGTAATGACTCGAACTCTGGCTGGCCTCCCTTCCACCTGTATGGCTTGATGATGCGATGGTAGAAACGGCGTTGGATCGAAGGGAAAGTTGGCCATGTCCCGCATGATAAGCTCTCGACTCACTACTATGGATTGTAGCAATCTACTGGTCGTCAATGGTGGTGGTGAGGGGAGCATGTTTGAGCTAGGGACTGGGCTCTCTGCTCTATCAGGATTGTTAGGTAAGGGAGTAACTAGGGGATCTTGATTGCCTGCATCCACGATATCATTCCTCGAGGCTTGCACCACAATCGCACCATTAACGGGGGGTGTAGTAGGAGGAGGAGATACTGAGGCAGATCATTGATTTGACGTAGCAAGGAAGCGGAAGGCCAATCCACAGTCGCTGGCAATGTGACCCCACCCTTTACAATTGTGGTATCTAATTTTGTTTCTGCAGGAGACACCGAACGCAGAAGACCTTTGACTTTGCTAGAATGGGCCCAGGGACGCTGGGATTATTATTGTCTGAATTCATTCTGTTTTGAATGGGAAAAATTCCCGCGTCATTATTGCCAGCAATTGGGAATTGAAGTCTGTCAAAAACAGTTGTAACTGCTACCGTTGATCTAGCTCTGCCGTTTCTTTGGTTTTGACGAATATTGCTAGTATGATCAAAAAATCTTGGAGCTCTAACAGTGTCTGCATATGAAGATGAATTTCTTGAACGAGAAATTACCGTCCAACCTTCATCTTGATCAGGATCTGGCAAAGGTCGATGCTTTGGTCCCTTTGGACCCCAGAGAAGAAAACCCAGATTGAATTCCGGCAGCAAGATATTTCCTCCATTGTAGATAGCGAAACCAACATTGATTGATGAAACAGACAACTTGAACAGAGATTGACCTATTTTCTGAACTTTGAAGAGTGAAGCTCGTCCTCCAAAGCAAGAAAGTAGAATTGTACCTACTGATTCTTCAGTGAGGCGGAATTTTGATCTTGTAAATTCAGCTATCAGGAAGAATTCTCTTTGCACATTAGATTGATTCACATATGTCGATAAATGTTAGATTGTATGTATAGATTGTAGATTAATGTTAGCGTTTTTATGCACATTAGTATAGATTCATGTATTTATGGATTGTAGATGAATTGATTAACATGGCTTCAAAGGAGTGTCAAAAATATCACAAAACGGATTAAATTCTGTTTAGTAATATTTTTGACACTCAATATTTTCATTTTTTTTTAGGACAAGTCATGCCCAATTTTCCGTGGCTGGAGGCTGAGTTGGTGGCGGGAGGATACGAGGAGACATGTGTATGCAAGTTGGCTTATTTTCCGTGGTCCAGTCATGTGCAAATCCAGTGGCTTGAATCATAACGTATTTGTACAAATCAACGGCGGACAAGGCGGCTTATTTTCCCCGGCATCATCCGAATGACGCGTAGCAGGCGCCTTTTGTTTTTAGGGGTATATAGGAGAAAACAACGGCTTATTTATTTGACAAATAAATAAGCCGAATACAGAATGCCGCCCAATGGGCTGGTACGGGAATTGTCACCAGAGGCACAAAACTAGCGAAGCAGGCCAGATGGGGATAAATCTTGTCTCAAAATAAAAAAGATGGGGATAAATCGAAGTGAATTATTTTTCAGAAGGGAATTTTCCCGTGAAGACCCTCCACCGGGAGTCACCGCTCGTCGGGTCTCCGTCCCCCTCTTTCCCCGCTCCCCCGAATCAGAACTCCGACCTCCAGAGTCGCGCTCGGCAAGCAAGAGAGATGTCTCTAATCCGAATAGCTTTTTCTTTGGTCCTCCTCGTCGCCGCGGCGGAGTCCGCGGCGGCGACGCGCTCACCGTCGGCCTTCGTGCAGAACGCCATCTACTCCAACCGCATCACCATCTTCTCCAAATCCTACTGCCCGTAAGCCGTTCCGAACATCAATTCCTAGAAATGATTTTTGCTTGTGATTTTGGGGGATTTTCAGGTTGTGTATGTCTATATGCGCGTGCGCACAGTTCTGGAGTTCACGCAGCATCGTTCAGAAAGATCCCGTGAGGTTAATTGGCATCCTAGGCACGCGTTTACCAAGGGAAAAAGGATCCGGATGTCGTGAATTAGACGGATTGTGTCTAATAGATGACAGAAGCGTGAATTAGGCCCATCGCGTTTGCCATGGCGGTGAACCCTGCCGGTTGCGTATTAGCTTAGGTAGGCCGCACACTGTGGCCAGAGCTAACAGCTTTATTTGATCAATTGATGGCATTAAACAGTTAATTTGCTGGTGATCATGGCTTACTGCTGTGTGCTGTGCTGAAGAGCTATCCTAAATGTGTTGTTTCCTTCTGTTTACTTTATGGTCTACGATGTTGGTCTATAAGAGAATAGTATGCTATAGTAGGTATGTTTAAATCATGCTGCGTGGGATGCTGATTGGTCATTTGGAAATTATATCCGTGTAGGCGGGTACTACCGTACCATGTGACTGAACTTTAGGGTTCATAGATAGATTTAGGCTTTAGTTGGCTTTACAATGAGTTGAAAGGAAAACTATTATTGATGATTGCTTAACAGGCACTAGAATAATACCAGCATATTTGCCTCTTAGAAAGTACTGCAGTTGAGATATAATTCGTGAACAGGAAAATGTTCCATTTGTGTCGTCTTCATTTCTG
The DNA here is from genome assembly GCA_011799875.1 of Thinopyrum elongatum. Classification (NCBI taxonomy): domain Eukaryota; kingdom Viridiplantae; phylum Streptophyta; class Magnoliopsida; order Poales; family Poaceae; genus Thinopyrum; species Thinopyrum elongatum. The sequence continues at coordinate 378,158,016 of CM022302.1, forward strand.
ATACCACTGCTACAAACTATTGTACTGTTAAAACATAGAAGGATGAATCACATAAAGGCCAATCATGTAATCGTTGTATGGCCAAGTACATGTGTTTCTTTTAATAAACTTGGTCATTCTGGCTATTTTTTTTTTTACTTTGAGTCCATCAGATAGTTAAAATAGACAATTCCGAAGAATATCGTATATTTCAAACCTGACTGCTAGGTTGGATGTTCATGTTCTTTCGATAGTTAAAATGACAAATTAAAGATATTCAATTGCTAGACCATAGAAGATGAAAACAGACAATGCAATTTCCTTCTGTACTAGCATCTTATCTGAAATACTCAAGGTGTTATGAACTCCAAGAATCAAAGATTGAGTAATCTTGAAGAACAAGATCATGTACTGTCCTTGAAATATTTCTCCTAAGCACCTCTCGTATGGGTTTCTTGGAAGGAGGAACACCTCTTGTATGGTCTGGCTACTTAAGGATTCCTTGTTATTAAGTACTAACACCGCTCCATACTGTTAGTTATCATTTGTCTCTTTACTTCCCTTCTTCTAGGTACTGTAAGCGTGCTAAGCGAATATTTAAAGACCTCAATGAAAATCCTTATGTTGTTGAACTTGATCTCCGAGGTAATGATCCAGATCGTGTGGAACCCAGTCCATTTGCATTTGTCAAGGATTTGTGTATGCTGTTAGTAAAATATCATATGTATACGCCATGCAGAGGATGGCCGGGAAATTCAAGGTGTTCTTCTAGACCTAGTTGGGCGCAATACTGTGCCGCAGGTGTTTGTGAATGGCCACCACGTTGGTGGCTCAGATGGTCAGTGCTCAAACTTCCCTGCTGCACTTATGTCTGTACGTAACATGTTAGTACCTGTAACTAATTTTAATAATCTTTCACGGTGCACCTTGCAGATACAAAAACTGCTCTTTCAGACGGACAACTTCAGAAACTTCTTGGTCAGAGTCAGTCGCAGTGATGATCACCGCTGAAGCTTGGTATTGTCCAAAACTTGCGAAATGTCTAACATGCGGTGTTCCTTATGGGAGGAATGGAACCTTACACTCTTTAGGAATATGAACAGAGTGTTGCAGCTCATGCCAGGAATTTTTGTTTTGTTTTGAGTTGAAGTGTTGTGACAAAAATCCATGTGTTGGATTGTATGATTTTCTCAAGTGCATATACATTTATCTGTTGGGCCTGTTTTTATTACTGTTTGTGTTCATAAGTACTCTACTTCCTCTTCCATTCTGTATCATCTGACTTACTTGGTTTCAGCCTTCATATTATGGAAATTTTATTGGAATATCATTTCAAACGAAGTAGTGAAATGTTGTCCAGTAGATCCGAGTATCTTTCAGCATTCCTGAACTTGCAAAGATACGAGTCCTGGTCCAAGCAGTGCTGACTGCAATCCCCTGTTCCTCATGTCGTTGGACCCACCTCCATCGGTTTTCAAGGAGATTGATAAAATTAAAAGAGCTTTGCTGTGGAGGGGAAGCGAATCGGTCGCTGGTGGGCACTGCCTGGTGAATTGGAAAACAATATGCAGACCAAGATTGACAGAGGTGGCATCTTGGACCTTTACACCATACATCAGCGTTCAGGTTGAGACTTGCATGGCGGAGAACAAGCCCTGGTGTTCTCTCTTCAACGCTGCGACAAGAGTTCAGATTGGTAATGGGAAAAACATGTATTTCTGAACTGTCGTCGATGCGCCACCGACCCGAAATCATGCGCCACCACTATCAAGGCCATTGTATTGTTGTGATTGTATTTGGATCGTATGACATTATTATTATGTGTGTGTGTGTGTTCTCTTTCATTTTGCATTATATCTCTTTTATGCTTGAGTGTTCGACCCACCTTAATTTTTCCACAACAGCTATATGTAGGTTGACTGAATTTGCAATTTGAACAAGTCAATTTATTGGAAGGAGGAAGAAAGTTGGACGGAGAATAAAGGACCAATTGGATCTTAGTCATAGTGGTCTAGAAAATTGACTTACCCAAAATAAATTTTGAGGCAGCCGGTCCCCTTTTCTCCGTCCTCCGCCACTGCCCCCAACATCACGGTATCTCACAGGAGTTGCATTGTTCCCAACCCTAGCTGCCGCCACCTAGATCTCCCCCCCCCCCCCCCTCCCCCCCACCCGGCGGTCTGGTGTCCTCGTCTGTGACAAGAGGAACGCGAACCTGCGTTTTTTTTGTCTTTTCCTTAGGTTTTGATTTTCTGTCAGATTGCCGAGATGGGGGCGACTGTCATGTTTGAATCTCCAGCCTTTCCCTGTCTCGACGACACCCGATCCGGGGGCGAGAGAGTTTGTCTCGTCAAATACACATTCATGCCGCTCTAGAGCGCCCGCTGATAACCCACAAGTATAAGGGATCACAACAGTTTTCGAGTGTAGAATATTCAACCCAAATTTGGTGATTCGGCACAAGGGGAGCCAAAGAATATTTGCAAGTATTAGCAGTTGAGTTGTCAATTCAACCACACCTGGAGAACTAGATATCTGCAGCAGAGTGATCAGTAGCACAATAATATGATAGTTTGATAGAAGTGGTAACAATAGCAATAGTAACGGTAGCAGTAACGGTAGCAATTTTATAGTGATTGTAACAGCAGCAGCAGTAGTAGTAACTTAGCAAAGATCAATATGCGAAAATCTCGTAGGCATTGGATCGGTGATGGATAATTATGTTGGATGACATTCATCATGTAACAGTTATAACCTAGGGCGACACAGAACTAGCTCCAATTCATCAATGTAATGTAGGCATGTATTCCGTATATAGTCATATGTGCTTGCGATAAGAACTTGCATGACATGTTTTGTCCGACCCTCCCGTGGCAGCGGGGTCCATAAGGAAATCTAAGGGATATTAAGGTATCCTTTTAATAGAGAACCGGAACAAAGCATTAACACATAGTGAATACATGAACTCCTCAAACTACGGTAATCACCGGAAAGAATCCCAATTATTGTCACCTTGGGGTATGCGGATCATAACACGTAATAGGCGCACATAACTTGCAAGATAGGATCAAGAACTCAAATATATTCGCGAAAACATAAAGGGTTCAGATCTGAAATAATTGCACACGGGCCCTAGTGACAAGCATTAAGTATAGCAAAGTCATAGCAACATCAATCTCAGAACATAGTGGATACAAGGGATCAAGCCCGAACAAAACTAACTCGATTACATGATAAATCTCATCCAACCCATCACCGTTCAGGAAGCTTACGAAAAAATTACTCACTCCCGGCGGTGAGCATCATGAAATTGGTGATGGAGGATGGTTGATGATGACGACAGCGTCGAATCCCCCTCTCCGGAGCCTAGAATGGACTCCAGATCAACCCTCTCGATGAAGAACAGGAGGTGGTGGCGGCTCCGTATCATAAAACGGGATGATTCCTTCTCTCCTATTTTTTTCTGGACGAATAGGTACTTATGGAGTTGGAGATAGGGTTGGGGGACCTGCCAGGGGCTGATACGTCCATTTTGCATAATGTTTTCCTACTGTTATTCATAGTGTTTTTATTCATTATAACACTTTGTGGAGTAATTCTAATGCCTTTTCTCTCATAATATGCAAGGTTTACATAAAGAGGGAGAATACCGGCAGCTGGAATTCTGGACCTGAAAAAACTATGTCAGAGATATCTATTCTGCACATCTCCAAATGAGCTGAAATTTCACGGAGAATTATTTTTGAATATATAAAAAATATTGGAATAAAGAACTGCCGGAGGGGGTCACCCAGGTGCCCACAAGGCACCAGGGCGCGCCTCCCTGGTGCCTTGTGGGGGCCCTAGCCCACCTCCGGTGCCCATCTTCTGGTATATAAGGTCTTTTGACCTAGAAAAAAAATAAGGAGATGACTTTCGGGACGGAGCGTCGCCGTCTCGAGGCGGAACTTGGGCAGGAGCACTTTTGCCCTCCAGTAGAGCGATTTCGCCGGGGGAACTTCCCTCCGGGAGGGGGAAATCGAAGCCATCGTCATCACCAACAACCCTCTCATATTTGGGAGGCCAATCTTCATCAACGTCTTCAACAGCACCATCTCATCTCAAACCCTAGTTCATCTCTTGTTTTCAATCTTTGTATTAAAACCTCAGATTGGTACCTGTGGGTGACTAGTAGTGTTGATTACATCTTGTAGTTGATGCTAGCCGATTTATTTGGTGGAAGATTATATGTTCAGATCCATTATGATATTTATTACTCCTCTGATCTTGAGTATGAATATGTTGTGTGAGTAGTTACTTTTGTTCTTGAGGACACGGGAGAAGTCATGTTGCAAGTAATCATGTGAATTTGATATTCGTTTGATATTTTGATGGTATGTATGTTGTGATTCCCTTAGTGGTGTTATATGAACGTCGACTACATGACACTTCACCATCTTTGGGCCTAAGGGAATGCATTGTGGAGTAGTTATTAGATGATGGGTTGCTAGAGTGACAGAAGCTTAAACCCTAGTTTATGTGCTATTTCATAAGGGGCTGATTTGGATCCATATGTTTAATGCTATGGTTAGATTTTATCTTAATTCTTCTTTCGTAGTTGCGGATGCTTGCGAGGTGGTTATTCATAAGTGGGAGGCTTGTTCAAGTAAGAACAACACCCAAGCACCGGTCCACCTACATACCATATTATCAAAGTAGCGAACGCGAATCAAACCAACATGATGAAAGTGACTAGATGAAATTCCCGTGTGTCCTCGAGAACGCTTTGCTTATTATAAGAGACCGTTCCGGCCTGTCCTTTGCCACAAAAGGATTGGGCTACCTTGCTGCACTTTTGTTACCGTTACTATTACTTGCTCGTTACAAATTATCTCGCTATCAAACTACCTGTTACCGACAATTTCAGTGCTTGCAGAAAATACCTTGTTGAAAACCGCTTATCATTTCCTTCTGCTCCTCATTGGGTTTGGTACTCTTACTTATCTAAAGGACTATGATTGATCCCCTATACTTGTGGGTCATCAAGACTCTTTTCTGGCGCTGTTGCCGGGGAGTGATGCGCTCTTCGTAAGTGGAAATTGGTAAGGAAAATTTTATATAGCATGCTGAAATTTACTGTCACTTGATACTATGGAAAACAATCCTTTGAGGGGTTTGTTCGGGGTATCTTCACCTTGACCGGAAGCACAAAGAGTTGCTCCTCAACCTACTACACCTACTAAAAATATTGGTTATGAAATTTCTTCAGGTATGATAGAGAAATTGCTAGCTAATCCTTATGCAGGAGATGGAACGAAGCATCCTGACTTGCAACTTATATATGTGGATGAAATTTGTGGATTGTTTAAGCTTGCAGGCTTGCCCGGAAATGAAGTTAAGAAGAAGGGTTTCCCTTTATCTTTGGGGGGAAAAGCATTGACATGGTATAGGCTATGTGATGATATTGGAGCTTGGAATTGGAATCGATTGAAATTGGAATTTCACCAAAAAATTTATCCTATGCATCTAGTTCATCGTGATCAGAATTATATATATAATTTTTGGCCTCGTGAAGGAGAAAGTATCGCTCTAGCTTGGGGGAGGCTTAAATCAATGTTATATTCATGTCCCAATCATGAGCTCTTGACAGAAATTATTATACAATTTTTTTATGCTCGTCTTTCTCGTGATGATCAATCCATGCTCGATACTTCTTGTACTGGTTCTTTTATGAAGAAGACTATTGAATTCAGGTGGGATCTTTTAGAAAGAATCAAACGCAACTCTGAAGATTGGGAACTCGACGAAGGTAAAGAGTCAGGTATAAAGCTTGAGTTTGATTGTGTTAAATCTTCTATGGATACCGATGCTTTTCATAAGTTTAGTACTAAGTATGGACTTGACTCTAAGATAGTAGCATCTTTTTGTGAATCATTTGCTACTCATGTTGATCTCCCTAAGGAGAAGTGTTTTAAATATCATCCCCCAATTAAAGAAGATATTAAAGAACAAGCTAAAGTTAAAGATGAAACCACCTTTCCCTGTTAGGATAAAGGAGCATGCTAAAGGCTCAACCGTGGTTAACAAAAGTAATATTAGAGCACCTAGACCCTCTGAACAAATTAAAGTAGAACCTAGTATTGCTATGGTTAAAGATCTCTTGGTTGATAATATTGATGGGCATCTTATTTATTTCTGTAATGAAGCTGCTAGAATTGCCATACCAGATACTAAAGATAAAAATAGACCAGTTGTTGGCATGCCTGTTGTCTCAGTTAAAATAGGAGATCACTGTTATCATGGCTTATGTGATATAGATGCTAGTGTCAGTTCTATTCCTTTTACTCTTTACCATGAATTTATGAATGATATAGCACCTGCTGAAATAGAAGATGTCCATGTCACTGTTAAACTTGCTAATAGAGATACCACCACACCACTTGGGATTGTTAGAGATGTTGAAGTCCTGTGTGGAAAGAGAAAATACCTACTGATTTTCTAGTTCTTGGTACCCCACAAGATGACTTTTGTCCCATTATCTTTGGTAGACCTTTCTTGAACATTGTTAATGCTAAGATAGATTGCAAGAAAGAAACCGTCAGTGTTAATTTTGGTGATGTGTCTCATGAGTTTAATTTCTCCAAGTTTCATAGGCAACCTCATAATAAAGAATTGCCTAGTAAGGATGAAATAATTGGTCTTGCTTCTATTACCGTACCTCCTACTGATCCACTAGAACAATATTTGCTTGACCATGAAAATGATATGCACTTGCATGAAAGAAATGAAATAGACAAAATATTCTTTGAGCAACAACCTATCCTTAAACATAATTAGCCTCTTGAAACTCTAGGAGGTCCTCCTCCAGCTAAGGGTGATCCTGTGTTTGAATTGAAACAATTGCCTGATACTCTGAAATATGCATATCTTGATGTAAAGAAGATATATCATGTTATTATTAGTGCTAACCTTACAGAGAATGAAGAGAAAAAGATTATTAAAATTCTGAGGAAGCACCGAGCTGCTATTGGATATACTCTTGATGATCTTAAGGGCATTAGTCCCACTCTCTGTCAGCACAAGATTAATATGAAACCTGATGCTAAACCAGTTGTTGATCATCAATGGCGATTGTTGGGGATATAACCCCGCGATATAACCCGCCCTAATAGGGCCGGGTCAGATGATTGGCGACTTATCAACCTGGGCCTTAGATAGGTCAAGACGATCAAGGTACAAGGCTGAAGGGCGGCTCACAAGATGGGCCGGCTTAGGGCCCAGATCCAGAAGGCGGTCCAGAGGCGTAAGCCACCATGTGATGACTTGCCTTATAAGGCAGACTGACTTAGACTCGGTCATGGGTCGTAACCCGACCCGGACTCTTGTAAGTCGGCGGCCTTGACCTGTATATAAAGGTGAGCCCCCGGCGTAATATAGGGGAGAAAAACAATCAATCGATAGCTAGGTCAAGCGATTCCGCTACCTTGTAATCGATATCAAGCAATAAGCAACAAGAGCAGGAGTAGGCTTTTACCTCCACCGTGAGGGGCCGAACCTGGGTAAACCGTGTCTCTCGTCCCGCTCAACCCCAACAAGCTAATCACCATTGCGATGGCTCCACGCTTAAGTCCTTTCACTAGGACATCTACCATGACAAAACCACGACAGTTGGCGCCCACCGTGGGGCCAGCGCACGGTGGTTTCGAATTCTTGAAGGGCTCCTTCCCAGGATCGAGGGATACGCCATTGGTAGGATGACCAAGAGTCGTCGCGGCAAGCTCTACATCGACGATGCTGGCTGGGGCCCCGAGGCCGACTCAATCGAGTACGGGTACCGGGTCCCCTTCGGCGGAATTCACGTCTTCATCGGCAGGATCGGTGGATCTGAGCCTAAGCCGGACACCTGCACTGACCTCATCGAGTCGGCTCGGCATGCGCAACCTGCCCAGATTCAAGCCGGCTAGAAGTGTGTCTTCATTGGCTTCATGCAAGGAGTGGAACTTGCGAAAAACTCTGCCTCCGGGGGAGAGACTCTCATCTACTCAGGTGATGAGTCCTCGACTGGTGAGACAGAGTCAATCTACCAACTTGAAGATGGAGGGCTTGGGGGCTGTTCCGATGGCGACATGATTCCGGACCCATACGAGCCGCCATGCCGAGCCGCCATCTTTATTTCTAGGATGGGGCCGGCTCTCAATTCTTCAACGGCTGCGGCTGTAACATATGATTCGGCTGCCGCAGCAGCCGGTGTGGCCGGCTCAGTCAGGCTGTCGGCTCAAGTCTTATCTGAGTTGATGAATGAGTTGACGACCCTACTGGCGACGGTGGTCACAGCTGCGAATCAAACAGAGCGCAGTGCGGAGATTGCAAAAATCCACGAGCAGATGACTAAGGCCCAGGAGGATATCATTCTTGAACATCCAGACAGCCGCACTGAAGGCTCAAGTTGACGCAGAGGTAGAGCGCTTGAAGGCAAAGGCTTGGCGCCTAAATCTGGACCAGAACACATCCAATGCAGTGTTCCAGAGAAGGCACCAGACTCGTTTGCCATTAACATATGACCCGAGGCATTTATTTGACACTCCCGGGGCAGGGCCAAGTACTCCAGATGCCCGGGTGATCCCCCAGGTAAACCCTGATATGCCAGGAAATCGGGCGGCTCAACCCCGTTAGCCTGAGCCGGTATGAAGGGAAGAGTCGGCGCCTAACCCGCCCCCCAATCAGACACCGCCACAGCGCTTCCAAATGCCACCTAGGCACTTTTCTAACCCAGTGGATAACATGGTAGCAGCAGCTGCTTGTAGCAATTCCTATTACTGGAAAATCACCAGTTGCGGTGGAAACCCGGAACGCAGTCGAGCTCTTGCAAACAGCCATTGCGCAGCAGGCTGCATATTCATACAGTTGTGATTGTGTGCACTCAACTCCTCACCCGAGCCGTAGTTACAGCCGGCGTATTGAGTCGCCCGCGGTTTCCAGCAGTGAACGGTGCCGAAACCCGCCCCTAATCTGCGGGCCGCTGCTCAAGCACTCATGGACGGTGCAAGGGCCCGTCGAGAGGCGGAAGTAGCAAACCAGGGGGCTTATGAGCCAACCCCTGTGGTTCCTTCAGCTTCAGTAGAAGCTGGGTTAAGTACCATAAGCATTGGAGTACCGTGTTTGGTGCCGGCTTTACGTAATGAGTGCATGCCTAAAGATTTCAAAGGTCCCCGTAAGGTACCCAATTGTACAGCAGATCTGGAGCTTGTAGGTTGGATCGAGAGCTACGAGCTAGCCATGGATATGTTGGATGTTAACGATGTTGTGTGTGCCAAGTACTTCACTATGATGTTGGAAGGGCCAGCTCGCACATGGTTAAAAAGTCTGCCCCCTAATTCTATCAACTCATCGGCGGAGTTAAAGGCGCGTTTCATCAAAAACTTTCAAGGAACATGCAAGCAGCCAATGACGGTTGTCGATTTGGATCATTGTGTGCAGCGGGAGGATGAGTCAGCCCATCATTGGGTTCGGCGGATCTCAGCTATCATCCACTCATCAGACAACATTACGGCAGCTCAGGCTGTTCTGATTCTAGAGAGGAACTGTCACTTCCTGCCTTTTAAGCAGAAGCTCGGGCGGCTCAAGCGTAAGTGACAGGATATGGGTGACCTCATGGGTGCTCTCACCAAGTATGCGGACTCTGATACTACAAAGGACCCAAGTTCGGATGATGATAAATCCAACAAAGGTAAGAAAAACAATGGTGGCAAGGGCCAACAGCAGAACATGGCAGGGCACAATGGCAATAATCAGGGCAATGGCGGTAAACGTAAACACCCCGATGGCGGGTCAGATCTTGTGGCTAACACCAATGCTGGGTACAAGGGTCAGCGTCGTAATGGCAATGGCAAGCTGCCCTTTAATACAGGAAGGTCAGAGAATATTGAGGAAATGCTCAATGGCCCTTGTCCCAAGCACAACTATCAAAACAAACCATCTAAACATGCTTGGAAGGATTGTTATATCATGCGGGAATTTAGGAACCAGGGGTTTCAATAGCATCACGGCAATGGTAATGGGCCGCCCGGCGGGTCAGGCCCCGGATCTCAGGGAGCCGGCTTTGGTGGTGGCGGCTCAAGCTCCGGTTATCAGAGCCAGGAAAATCAGCAGTCTAGTCATGGGAATCAGTAGCAGGGTAATCAGTTTGGATATCAGAGTAACCCTAAGCAGCTCAATGGTGGTCAATATCACGTCTTCACTACAAACACATGCAAGCATGATCAAAAGGTCCATAAACGAGCAGTTAACGCGATTGAGTCGGCAGTGCCTCAGTATCTCAGATGGTCATAGCATGTAATCACATGGAGCCAGGCGGATCACCCGCTCTGAGTTGATAAACCGGGTCATCTAGCCCTGGTGGTTGCCCCTCAAGTGGGCGGTTATAAGTTTACAAAGGTGCTTATGGATGGTGGCAGCAGCATCAACATATTGCACTATGATACTTTTCGCCGGATGAATCTAACCGACAAGGATCTCAAGCCGTCCTCCATAGTTTTCCATGGTGTGGTGCCTGGAAAGTCGGCTTACCCTGTTGGAAAGATATCAAGTGGCCTTTGGTGATGAGAACAACTATAGAGCAGAGACATTATGGTTCGAGGTGGTCAAGATCAAGAGTCCGTATCATGCCCTGTTTGGACGGCCGGCTTATGCTAAGTTCATGGCTCGCCCTTGTTATGTGTATCTGCAGCTTAAGATGCCAGGGCCTGAGGGGACAATCACAGTTCACGGGAATCAAAAAATCGCCCTGGAGTGTGAGGAAGGAGATGCGGCTTACGCAGAGTCGGCTTGTGCCACGGAGGAGCTCAAGTATTATAAGGATAATATCGACCCGGCTGATATGACCCCTCTGAAGAAACCCACCACAGAGTCAGACCCGCCACTTAAGTTTAAGTCGGCGAAGGATACACAGCAAGTTGATTTTGTCCGTGGTGATTCTTCTCAACAGTTCACCATTAGGACAGGGATGGATCCTAAATAGGAAAGCGCGCTCGTTGAATTCATCCATGAGAATCGAGACATCTTTGCATGGAAGCCATCTGGCATGCCAGGTGTACCAAGAGAGTTCGCTGAGCACCGACTTAATATTGATCCTAAGATGAAACCTGTTCGCCAATTCCTTCGTCGTTTTAACGAAGAGAGGTGTAAGGCTATTGGAGAAGAAGTGGCCCGGCTCCTAGCTATTGGGTTCATAATTGAGGTGTTTCACCCTCAGTGGCTGGCTAACCCGGTGCTTGTGCTTAAGAAGGATGGCACTTGGCGTATGTGTGTTGATTACACAGATCTTAACAAGGCATGTCCGGCTGATCCATTTGCTCTCCCTCGCATTGACCAAATCATTGATGCCATGGCGGGTTGTGAGAGTTTGTGCTTCCTAGATGCGTATTCTGGTTATCATCAGATCAAGATGGCAGTGGAAGATCAGGAAACAACATCTTTCATCACCCCCTTTGGAGCTTTCTGTTATGTGTCTATGCCTTTTGGGCTCAAGAGTGCCCAGGCGACTTATCAGCATTGTGTTCAGAATTGCTTTCATAAGCAGATTGGATGGAACATTCATGCATATGTCGATGACATTGTGGTTAAGTCAAGGAAGAAAGAAACTTTACTTGGTGATCTGAAGGAGACCTTTGATAATCTCAGGGTGTACAAGATGATGCTTAACCCGGCTAAGTGTGTTTTTGGTGTACCAGCGGGCAAATTGCTAGGTTTCCTGGTCTCAGAGCAGGGCATCGAGGCTAACTCGGAGAAGATTGAGGCTATTACCTCCCTTTCTAAGCCGGCATGTGTCAACGATGTTCAGCGCCTGGCGGGTCGCATCGCAACCCTGAGCCATTTCATAAGCCGCCTTGGGGAGAAGGCGATTCCTTTGTATCAGATGATGAAGAAGACAAATCATTTCGTGTGGAGTGATGCAGCTAATGAGGCATTTGAGGCGCTCAAGAAGCAGTTGGCTGAGCCGCCCATCTTGGCTGCTCCTATAGACAAAGAGCCTTTGCTCCTGTATGTGGCGGCTAATAATAAAGCTGTCAGTGTGGCAATTGTCGTGGAGTGCAAGGAGGCGGGTAAAGAGTATCCAGTGCAGCGGGCGGCTTATTATGTTAGTGAAGTCCTCACGGAGTCCAAGCAAAGATACCCACATTGGCAGAAGCTGGTGTATGGGGTGCTCATAGCCAGCCGTAAGCTTAAGCATTATTTCCTTGGACACCCAATCACAGTGGTCAGTTCTGCTCCACTTGGCAATATAATTCAAAACAGAGAGGCTACTGGTCGGATCGCTAAGTGGGCAATTGAGCTTGGGCCACATCATCTGAAGTATGTGCCTAGAACAACCATCAAGTCTCAAGCTTTGGTGGATTTTATAAATGATTGGATAGAGCTGCAAACGCCTGAGGAGAAGCCTGACAATACATATTGGACTATACACTTTGATGGGTCCAGGCAGTTGGAAGGCTCGGGGGCTGGAGTTATTTTGGAATCTCCACGAGGTGATAAGTTTTGTTATGTTTTAAGGCTCATGTTCCCTTGTACTAACAATGCAACTGAGTATGAAGCTTTACTGCACGGGCTCCGTATGGCTAAGGAGATGAACCTAAGCCGGCTTAGGTGTCTAGGCGACTCAGATTTGGTGGCACATCAAGTTTCAGGGAAGTGGGATTCTAAAGACCCACTCATGGCAGCTTATCGTCAGGCAGTGGATAATATTGTTGGACACTTTAAGGGTTATCAGGTGGATCACATAGACCAGAGGAAAAACAAGGCGACTGATGCTCTATCACGGCTTGGATCTCAGCGTAAGCCGGTTCCCCCCAATGTGTTCCTTGATGTGCTGCACAATCCTTCTGTTAAATTGCCTTCAGAGGAAGATCTTGCTATTCCTGACCCGATGGACAGTTGATGGCGGCTCTTTGTGCCATCCCTGACTAGACGATGCCTTATCTGGCTTACCTGACTCGAGGCGAGTTACCTCAGGATGAAAATCTGGCTCAATAGATTACAAGGCGGTCTAAGTCCATGACTATTATCAATGGTGAGTTACACAGATGTAGTGTGACTGGCGTATTCCAACGCTGTGTTTCCCCCGAAGAAGGCCGTGAGATCCTACAAGAAATTCATGCAGGTGATTGTGGTCATCATGCCAGGTCACGATCTTTGGTGGCTAAAGTTTTTCGTCACGGATTTTTCTGGTTGACGGCTCATGCTGATGCAGAGGACATTGTTAGCAAGTGTGATGGGTGTCAGAAATTTGCAAGGCAAGCTCATGTGCCAGCTCAGGAATTGCGGATGATACCAATTACTTGGCCATTTGCGGTCTGGGGGCTTGATATGGTTGGGCCGTTCAAGCAATCTAAGGACAAGAAGACCCACCTTTTGGTGGCGGTTGATAAGTTTACCAAGTGGGTTGAAGCAGAGCCAGTTAGCAACTGCGAAGCAGCGACTGCAGTTCAGTTTGTCAAAAAGCTGATCTTCCGCTTCGGTTATCCTAATAGTATCATCACTGATAATGGGACAAATTTATCCAAAGGTGCTATGAAGGAGCTCTGTCAAAGAGAACACATCCTTCTTGATGTGTCATCAGTGGCTCATCCACATTCCAATGGTTAGGCAGAGCGTGCTAACCATGAGATATTACGAGGGATCAAGCCCCGGCTTATGGTTCCTTTGGAATGAACGTTGGGTTGTTGGGTTGAAGAGCTTTCGGCAGTCCTTTGGAGTATCAGAACCACTCCCAATAGATCAATAGGCTACACGCCCTTCTTCATGGTTTATGGTGTAGAGGCGGTTCTCCCAAGTGATATTCATCATGACTCACCCAGAGTGGCGGCTTACGTTGAACCAGATAATGAGACGGCGCATCAGAACGCTCTTGATGCCTTGGATGAAGAACGTGACCTCGCAGCAGCTCGATCGGCGATCTACCAACAAGACCTGCGTCGCTATCATAGCCGTAGAGTTCGAAGCCGGACGTTCCAGGAGGGCGACTTAGTACTCTGTTTGATTCAAGATCAGACACACATGCATAAGCTTTCCCCTCCTTGGGAAGGACCTTTTGTGGTTAGCAAGAACCTTAACAATGGGTCATATTATCTCATCGACATATGTGAGCACAATAAATCACGTACCTCTGAAGAGGAGACCAAAAGGCCTTGGAACATTGCTCATCTTCGGCATTACTACACTTGAGCCACCGGCTCTCATCATTGTACATACCTTTTCAATGTATATATCTTTTTATGATCAACATAATAAAGCCGGCATCCCCAAATTTTGGGGCCTCTGTCATTTCATGTCATATTTTCTGAGCATGAGTCTTGATTAATTGATCATAAGGGCACTAGGGGGCTTCCAACTCACTGAGTTTAGCTTACAAAACCCTTTTGACCCGGCAAAATGCCACATTATTGGTTAAACCTGCCTGTATGCTTGATGCTACTCCGAACAAGATGACCCGCCATACTCTTGACAGTCAATCTTTTATGACCCTGAACTAGTCAAGGTTAAAACAGCGGTTTAAAGTCATGTGAGGGCCATCTTACTGATAGCGAGGATAAACCAAGGCTATTAAGCCACGCTTCATGAAAGCATGAATTTGAGCCTTAAAAGGCCATTCTTTTTCGGTCGCGTTTTCAACAGCCGACTTATAAATATTGAGATATACATGTATATATTCTCTGTTTTCTGTTTTTATAGGAATTTATATTTTTCATCATATTCATATGCAGGCTATAAGTCACTGGATCAAAAAAGATCCGGTTAACATTGCTCAAAATTGAGCTTATTGTCGCCACGAGCCGCCAAGTGATCCCTTTAAAGTTTTTTCATGACCATGAGTCATTGGGTTATTAACCCGCTCTAGCTTTTGACTATAAGTCGCCAGTACAGGAATTGATGGACCCTTTACAGATTATATGTCAAGGTCTCAAGTAAATTCAAAGATGGTGCAAAGCACAATATGCATATTTGATTTGATCAAGCATACAAAGACGCTTGGTCATACAGCTGCGGGATCATCAGTTAAATAACATGCTCGAAGGCATGACAAGGAAGCAAGCTGTTTTAAACTAACGCTATTACAAGGCTACATGGAGCAAAAAAGTTTTTTCAAGCATGTCTTTTAGGAGTTAGATTACTCCTTTGAGCCGGCCTCTGAGCCGTTCGGGTTATGCCCTGCCGGGTTAACGTCATCCTGGCATCTTGCGGTGGAAGCTTCTGGGTTATCCTATGCTGGCTCTTCGTTGCTTGCAATCTGAAGATTGTCCGACGTCCAATCGATACCAG
Source organism: Thinopyrum elongatum (assembly GCA_011799875.1). Classification (NCBI taxonomy): domain Eukaryota; kingdom Viridiplantae; phylum Streptophyta; class Magnoliopsida; order Poales; family Poaceae; genus Thinopyrum; species Thinopyrum elongatum. The sequence continues at coordinate 378,173,289 of CM022302.1, forward strand.
TTAAGGCTTCGAAGATTACTTCATCATTCATGACAGGAGAAGGGTCAATATCAGGGGCAAAGATATGCTTACGCCTTTGAGGATTCAAATCAACAACGTTGAAAGAAGGCGGTTTGATTCGAGTGTTATTGTTGTCATAAGCCGGCTGGTACTTCTTCAGATCCAGCTCTTGGGCAAGTTGACACGCCAAAGGCCGCATTTCCTTGACACATCTGGCAAAATCTGCCTCACTGAAGATAGACCCATCATCATTATACTCTGGACACCCGCCAGTCTATTGGGTCCAGCTCTGATTGATAAGCCTTAGCCCGGGTTAGCGCAGTGATTGCCCCGGCACGAGCGGATGACAGCTTCAACTCTTCAATTTTCTTCGGCATTGTGGACAATTGGTCCAGCACATCTTTCATGAGTGGTGGCGGCCTTTTGCCATTCGATACAGCCAAAAGAGTTCGAAGGCTTCCGGCATATAATTTCTCCGTCAAGGAGTAGACGGCTTTCAGCTTCATCAAAACACTTTGCCCCAGACTGGCACTTCTGACACCTGTAATGCGTTCACAACAAGAGTCGCCAGGTGAGTTAGCATTAAATTTTTCAAGTCACCGGGCGAGTTATTTCAATTAATGGAAAATCTTGCTTACCAAAGATTGCAGTAGTCATTTGAGAGATGTGATGTTTTAAGCCGGCCAATTCTGCAGCCATCGCCTTAAGTTGGTTCTCAGCGTCTTCTGCGCGCTTTAATAAGGCGACCTTTTTAGTTTCTAAGGCAGATTTTTTAGCGTCAAAATTGGCCTTCACTTTTTCAAAGTCCTCCAGAGAGGATTTCAAGCTCGATTCCGCTTTGGTGCGTTCTGCTTGTTCAGACTCTAAATTCTTTTTTAAGCCGGCAAGATCTGACTCGCCTAGGCTTAACGCTTCCTGCAAAGGTTAAATAGCGGGTTATCATTCAAAGAGAACACTATGAGTTGTTGGTTAAGACGGAATTTGACACAGATGTTAGGACAAGACTATTTAAGTCCCAAGCACATTGCAAGCAATATCCTCGGCACTTGGGGGCTAATGTACGTCACTTTTTTCAAATTGATCCTGAAGATGCACGGCTCATCTCATGATGATAACCCGGCCCTTGGGGGCTTCCTGATGATTTCTCTTTTCTACCAAGTTGAAAGAACCGGCTTGTCATTTACATGATAACCCGGTCCTTGGGGGCTATAGGTGATTCTTCAAAGCAGTTATACTTAAAAGAACCGGCTTATCATTTGCATGATAACCCGACCCTTGGGGGCTACAATTTGGAATCTACAGATCTTTTTTCAATTCTTCACCACACTCAAGGATTTTCCTATGGTCAAGACTTGGGGGCTAAGTACAGGGGCATAATAGGAGGAAAATTAAGCATACCTCATACTTCTGCTTCATTATATGTACCAAGCTGGCCTCCATGTCCCGGCTTGTCTTCAAGCGGCTCAAATAACCTGCGTACACCTCTTCTACGCTAAGTGCCTCACATTTTGGCAGTACAAGTTTTGCTTTGCCCTTTTTCAGCAAGGGCGGCTCTTCTCTGGCTGAGTGCTTAGCTAGCATGGTGGAAGTCTTGGGTGTTGTGTGACCCGTCCCAACGATAGAAATGTCATCATTTTTCTTCTCAGAAGGAGTTTCTTCAATTGGCTTGACAGGAGTTGCAGAAGGAATAGGACTTGGCGGGTCAGGATTATCCGCCGGGTTAGCTTCAATATCCATGGCCTCAGAGGTCGTTGCGTCAGTCTGTGGAGGCGGATCATCTTGTTGGTTGTGAGGCTCTTCAAGATTTTTGGTGTTGACTTCAGGGGTTACTAGCACATGTTCCTCCGACTCAGGGGCATTAGGAGTGTTGGAAGAGTTGCCAACCTTTCTTTTCTTATCCTTGACTTTGGCCCTGTGATCACATTGGAGTACTAAGACGTATATGGCAATAAGTTTTAAATTATAAGTAAATGCAAGTACTCACCCTCGGTTTACAATGAAGGCAGGCAGCTGGGTTTGAGATGAGCCACCTAAAGATGGTGGTGACTCCTGGTAATTGGAGTCAGAAGGGTTAAGAGGATGTTGTATAAGACCAGCTTTGGGTAAAGAAGGAGTTGGCCTATGTGGCACATCGGCAGGCCGTTTACAGGCAGAAGGTTCATGAGTTAACCCGGCCATTAAATCACCTGAGCCGCCACTCCGAGTCTGGCGTCTTAGCTCATGCTGAGTTTGCTTCAAAATAAAGTGTGGATCTAAGTGAGCATCTGGATGAGAAAACTTTATTTTTCGGACGACCCGCCGTATTCTTTCTGGAGGTGCAGAGTCTGAGCCGGAAGAGATAGGAATTACCTCAATGTCGTCAGCCCGGCTTGTAGCAGGCTCATCCTGAGAACAAGAAGCGTCAGCTAAGGCAATAAAGAGTCGACCAAGAGAGTCAAGTTCTACCTCTGATTGATCATCGATGTCCGCTGACTCACCCACAGCGGCCGGTTCAACTACAGCAGGTGGTTTGCTCTTCTTCGACTTGGGGCCAGTCCTGGTTTTGGCCACAATAGTCTTTATCTTTCTTTTGCAAAAAGCAGAGTCGGGATGTATACCAAAAAAGGATTGACAAGTGAGACACAGAATAAAATCAAGGATATTTAAGCCGGACATAGAATGGTGCTTACAGCTGGGGCCGGATTGAGTTTGAAGAATGGTAACAGTCCTATCTTTTTACAATTCTCTTGAGACTCCCCAAGTAAAGAGTTCATAGTTTGAAAGATCTCATCAGTAGTAAAGTTATCAAAGCTGTACCGTTGAGGGTCATCTGACTCGCCTGAATATTCATACATTAAGCTGGGTCGGCGGCTTAAGGGAAGAATTTTCCATGAGACCCAGCAACGGGCTAAGTCAACTCCAGTTAACCCATTGGCTAACAAAACTTTTACTTTTGGATAATGTTGGAGTGCCTCAGCATGTTCATCTGGAAGAAGCTTGCTTGGCGGGTCCAAATTGATAGGAAGGCGGTCAGCCCTATAACCCGGCAGAGGGTTCTCATTAGCTGGGGCAGTGTTCTTGCAATAAAACCAAGTTTTTATCCATCCTTTGGGGTGGCTTGGTAAGGTGGCTGCAGGAAAGCCGCTGTCTCTGCGTCTCTGGATAGAGACTCTGCCTAATTCTTGACTCGGACCATTTGTACATTCAGTATGGCGGTTTATGTAGAAGAATTCTTTGAAGAGAGCAACAGTGGGCTCTACTTGCAGTAAACTTCACAGAAGATTTGAAAGTGGCAAATGTTTGACACCAAGTTTGGCCCTATATCTTGAGGATGAAGGTTGAAATTGTTGGGGAATGAGCAATTTCAAAAATTTCCTACGTTCACGCAAGATCTATCTAGGAGATGCATAGCAACGAGAGGGGAGAGTATGTCCACGTACCCTCGTAGACCGAAAGCGGAAGCGTTTAGTAACGCGGTTGATGCTGTCGAACGTCTTCGCGATCCAAGTACCGAACGTACGGCACCTCCGCGTTCAGCACACGTGCAGCTCAATGACGTCCCTCGAGCTCTTGATCCAGTTGAGGACGAGGGAGAGTTCCGTCAGCACGACGGCGTGGTGACAGTGATGATGAAGTTACCGGCGCAAGGCTTCGCCTAAGCACTACGACGATATGACCGAGGTATGTAACTGTGGAGGGGGGCACCGCACACGGCTAAGACAAATCTTGGTGTGTCCTAGGGTGCCCCCCTGCCCCCATATATAAAGGAGGGAGGGGGAGGCCAGCCGGCCCTTGCTAGGCGCGCCGGGAGAGGGGAGTCCTACTAGGACTCCAAGTCCTAGTAGGATTCCACCTAAAGGAGAGGGGAAAAGAGGGGGGCTGCGCCCCCAACCCCTTGTCCAATTCGGACTGGGCTTGGGGGGGGGCGCCACCTCCTGGCTGCTGCCTCCTATTTCCCGTATGGCCCAATAAGGCCCATTACTTCTCCCGGTGAATTCCCGTAACTCCCCGGTACTCCGAAAAATACCCGAATCACTCGGAACCTTTCCGATGTCCGAATATAGCCTTCCAATATATGAATCTTTACCTCTCGACCATTTCGATACTCCTGGTCATGTCCGTGATCTCATCCGGGACTCCGAACAAACTTCGGTCATCAAATCACATAACTCATAATACAAATTGTCATCGAACGTTAAGCGTGCGGACCCTACGGGTTCGAGAACTATGTAGACATGACCGAGACACTTCTCCGGTCAATAACTAATAGTGGAACCTGGATGCTCATATTGGCTCCTACATATTCTACGAAGATCTTTATCGGTCAAACCGCATAACAACATACATTATTCCCTTTGTCATCGGTATGTTACTTGCCCGAGATTCAATCGTCGGCATCATCATACCTAGTTCAATCTCGTTACCGGCAAGTCTCTTTACTTGTTCCGTAGTGCATCATCCCATAACTAACTCATTAGTCACATTGCTTGCAAGGCTTCATATGATGTGCATTACCGAGAGGGCCCAGAGATACCTCTCCGATACTCGGAGTGACAAATCCTAATCTCGATCTATGCCAACCCAACAAACACCTTCGGAGACACCTGTAGAGCATCTTTATAATCACCCAGTTACGTTGTGACGTTTGATAGCACACAAAGTGTTCCTCCGGTATTCGGGAGTTGCATAATCTCATAGTCAGAGGAATATGTATAAGTCATGAAGAAAGCTATAGCAATAAACTTAATGATCATTATGCTAAGCTAACGGATGGGTCTTGTCCATCACATCATTCTCCTAATGATGTGATCCCGTTCATCAAATGACAACACATGTCTATGGTCAGGAAACTTAACCATCTTTGATTAACGAGCTAGTCAAGTAGAGGCATACTAGGGACACTTTGTTTTGTCTATGTATTCACACATGTATTAAGTTTCCGGTTAATACAATTCTGGCATGAATAATAAACATTTATCATGATATAAGGAAATATAAATAACAACTTTATTATTGCCTCTAGGGCATATTTCCTTCAGTCTCCCACTTGCACTAGAGTCAATAATCTAGTTCACATCGCCATGTGATTTAACACCAATAGTTCACATCGCCATGTGATTTAACACCAATAGTTCACATCGCCATGTGACCAACACCCAAAGGGTTTACTAGAGTCAATAATCTAGTTCACATCGCTATGTGATTAGCACCCAAAGAGTACTAAGGTGTGATCATGTTTTGCTTGTGAGAGAGGTTTAGTCAACGGGTCTGCCATATTCAGATCCGTATGTATTTTGCAAATTTCTATGTCTATAATACTCTGCATGGAGCTACTTTTAGCTAATTGCTCCCACGTTCAATATGTATCTAGATTGAGACTTAGAGTCATCTAGATCAGTGTCAAAGCTTGCATCGACGTAACTCTTTACGACGAACTCTTCATCACCTCCATAACCGAGAAACATTTCCTTAGTCCTCTAAGGATAATTTTGACCGCTATCTAGTGATCTACTTCTGGATCACTATTGGTACCTCCTTGCCAGACTTATGGCAAGGTACACAATAGGTTTGGTACACAGCATGGCATACTTTATAGAACCTATGGCTGAGGCATAGGGAATGACTTTCATTCTCTCTCTATCTTCTGCCGTGGTCATGCTTTGAGTCTTACTCAACTTTATACCTTGCAACACAGACAAGAACCCTTTCTTTGACTAATCCATTTTGAACTTCTTCAAAACTTTATCAAGGTATGTGCTTTGTGAAAGTCCTATTAAGCGTCTTGATCTATCCCTATAGATCTTGATGCTCAATACTTTAAGCAGCTTCACTGAGGTCTTTTTATTGAAAAATTCTTATTCAAGTATCCTTTTATGCTATCCAGAAATTCTATATCATTTCCATCAGCAATATGTCATCCACATATAATATCAGAAATGCTACAGAGTTCCCACTCACTTTCTTGTAAATACAGGCTTCACCGTAAGTCTGTATAAAACCATATGCTTTGATCACCTTATCAAAGCGTATATTCCAACTCCGAGATGCTTGCACCAGTCCATAGATGGATTGCTGGAGCTTGTACACTTTGTTAGCACCTTTAGGATCGACAAAACCTTCTGGTTGCATCATATACAATTCTTCTTTAAAAAATCCATTAAGGAGTGCAGTTTTGACATCCATTTGCCAGATTTCATAAAATGTGGCAATTGCTAACATGATTCGGACAGACTTAAGCATCGCTACGAGTGAGAAAATCTCATTGTAGTCAACACCTTGAACTTGTCGAAAACATTTTGTGACAAGTCGAGCTTTGTAGATAGTAATACTATCATCAGCGTCCGTCTTCCTCTTGAAGATCCATTTATTCTTAATGGCTTGCCAATCATCGGGCAAGTCCACCAAAGTCCACACTTTGTTCTCATACATGGATCCCATCTCAGATTTCATGGCCTCAAGCCATTTCGCGGAATCTGGGCTCATCATCGCTTCCTCATAGTTCGTAGGTTCGTCATGGTCTAGTAACATGACTTCCAGAACAGGATTACCGTACCACTCTGGTGCGGAACGTACTCTGGCTGACCTACGAGGTTCGGTAGTAACTTGATCTGAAGTTTCATGATCATCTTCATTAGCTTCCTCACTAATTGGTGTAGGCATCACGGGAACTGTTTTCTGTGATGAGCTATTCTCCAATTCGAGAGAAGGTACAATTACCTCATCAAGTTCTACTTTCCTCCCACTCACTTCTTTCGAGAGAAACTCCTTCTCTAGAAAGGATCCATTCTTAGCAACAAAAATCTTGCCTTCGGATCTGTGATAGAAGGTGTACCCAACAGTTTCTTTTGGGTATCCTATGAAGACGCACTTCTCTGATTTGGGTTCGAGCTTATCAGGCTGAAGCTTTTTCACATAAGCATCGGAACCCCAAACTTTAAGAAACGACAGCTTAGGTTTCTTGCCAAACCACAGTTCATATGGTGTTGTCTCAATGGATTTAGATGGTGCCCTATTTAACGTGAATGCAGCTGTCTCTAATGCATAACCCCAAAACGATAGTGGTAAATTGGTAAGAGACATCATAGATCGCACCATATCTAATAAAGTACGGTTACGACGTTCGGACACACCATTACGCTGTGGTGTTCCAGGTGGCGTGAGTCGTGAAACTATTCCACATTGTTTCAAATGAAGACCAAACTCATAACTCAAATATTCACCTCCACGATCAGATCGTAGAAATTTTATTTTCTTGTTACGATGATTTTCCACTTCACTCTGAATTTCTTTTGAACTTTTCAAATGTTTCAGACTTATGTTTCATCAAGTAGATATACCCATATCTGCTCAAATCATCTGTGAAGGTCAGAAAATAACGATACCCGCCGTGAGCCTCAACACTCATCGGACCGCATACATCGATATGTATTATTTCCAATAAGTCATTAGCTCGCTCCATTGTTCTGGAGAACAGAGTCTTAGTCATCTTGCCCATGAGGCATGGTTCACAAGCATCAAATGATTCATAATCAAGTGATTCCAAAAGTCCATCTGAATGGAGTTTCTTCATGCGCTTTACACCAATATGACCTAAACGGCAGTGCCACAAAATATGTTGCATTATCATTATCAACTTTGCATCTTTTGGCATCAATATTATGAATATGTGTATCACTACGATCGAGATTCAATAAACCATTCACATTGGGTGTATGGCCATAGAAGGTTTTATTCATGTAAACAGAACAACAATTATTCTCTGACTTAAATGAATAACCATATTGCAATAAACATGATCAAATCATATTTATGCTCAACGCAAACACCAAATAACATTTATTTAGGTTCAACACTAATCCCGAAAGTAGAGGGAGTGTGCGATGGTGATCTTATCAACCTTGGAATCACTTCCAACACACATCGTCACTTCGTCTTTAACTAGTCTCTGTTCATTTTGCAACTCCTGTTTTGAGTTACTAATGTTAGCAACTGAACCGGTATCAAATACCCAGGGGCTACTATGAACACTAGTAAAATACACATCAATAACATGTATATCAAATATACCTTTGTTCACTTTGCCATCCTTCTTATCCGCCAAGTATTTGGGGCAGTTCCGCTTCCAGTGACCAGTCCCTTTGCAGTAGAAGCACTCAGTTTCAGGCTTTGGTCCAGACTTGGGCTTCTTCCCGGGAGCAGCAACTTGTGTGCCGTTCTTCTTGAAGTTCCCTTTCTTTCCTATGCCCTTTTTCTTGAAACTAGTGTTCTTGTTAACCATCAACACTTTGATGTTCTTTCTTGATTTCTACCATCGCCGATTTCAGCATCGCGAAAATCTCAGGAATCGTTTCGTCATCCCTTGCATATTATAGTTCATCACGAAGTTCTAGTAGCTTGGTGATAGTGACTAGAGAATTCTGTCAATCACTATCTTATCTGGAGGATCAACTCCCACTTGATTCAAGCGATTGTAGTACCCAGACATTCTGAGCACATGCTCACTAGCTGAGCTATTCTCCTCCATCTTGTAGGCAAAGTACTTGTCAGAGGGTCTCATACCTCTCGACACGGGCATGGGTCTGAAATATCAATTTCAGCTCTTGGAACATCTCATATGCTCTGTGGCGTTCAAAACGTCTTTGCAGCCTCGATTCTAAGCCGTAAAGTATGGTGCACTAAACTATCAAGTAGTCATCATATCGAGCTTGCCAAACGTTCATAACGTCTGCATCTGCTCCTGCAATAGGTCTGTCATCTAGTGGTGTATCAAGGACATAATTCTTCTGTGCAGCAATGAGGATAATCCTCAGATCACAGATCCAGTCCGCATCATTGCTACTATCATCTTTCAACTTAGTTTTCTCCAGGAACATATGAAAAAATAAAACAGGGGAGCTATACGCGAGCTATTGATCTACAACATAATTTGCAAATACTACCAGGACTAAGTTCATGATAAATTAAAGTTCAATTAATCATATTACTTAAGAACTCCCACTTAGATAGACATCCCTCTAGTCATCTAAATGATCACGTGATCCATATCAACTAAACCATGTCCGATCATCACATGAGATGGAGTAGTTTTCAATGGTGAACATTTCTATGTTGATCATATCTACTATATGATTCACGTTCGACCTTTCGGTCTCAGTGTTCCGAGGCCATATCTGCATATGCTAGGCTCGTCAAGTTTAACCCGAGTATTCCGCATGTGCAAAACTGTCTTGCACCCGTTGTATTTGAACGTAGAGCCTATCACACCTGATCATCACGTGGTGTCTCAGCACAAAGAACTTTCGCAATGGTGCATACTCAGGGAGAACACTTATACCTTGAAATTTAGTGAGGGATCATCTTATAATGCTACCACCGTACTAAGCAAAATAAGATGCATAAAAGATAAACATCACATGTAATCAAAATATGTGACATGATATGGCCATCATCATCTTGTGCCTTTGATCTCCATATCCAAAGCACCGTCATGATCTCCATCGTCACCGGCTTGACACCTTGATCTCCATCGTAGCGTCGTTGTCGTCTCGCCAACTATTGCTTCTACAACTATCGCTAACGCATAGTGATAAAGTAAAGCAATTACATGGCAATTGCATTTCATACAATAAAGCGACAACCATAAGGCTCCTGCCAATTGCCGATAACTTTTACAAAACATGATCATCTCATACAATAACGTGTATCACATCATGTCTTGACCATATCACATCACAACATGCCCTGCAAAAACAAGTTAGACGTCCTCTGCTTTGTTGTTGCAAGTTTTACGTGGCTGCTACGGGCTTCTAGTAAGAACCGTTCTTACCTACGCATCAAAACCACAATGATTTTTCATCAAGTGTGCTGTTTTAACCTTCAACAAGGACCGGCCGTAGTCAAACTCGATTCAACTAAAGTTGGAGAAACAGACACCCGCCAGCCACCTATGTGCAAGGCACGTCGGTAGAACCAGTCTCATGAACGCGGTCATGTAATGTCGGTCTGGGCCGCTTCATCCAACAATACCGCGGAATCAAAGTAAGACGTTGGTGGTAAGCAGTATGACTATTATCGCCCACAACTCTTTGTGTTCTACTCGTGCATATCATCTACGCATAGACCTGGCTCGGATGCCACTGTTGGGGAACGAGCAATTTCAAAAAAATTCTACGTTCACGCAAGATCTATCTAGGAGATGCATAGCAATGAGAGGGGAGAGTATGTCCACGTACCCTCGTAGACCGAAAGCGGAAGCGTTTAGTTACGCGGTTGATGTAGTCGAACGTCTTCGCGATCCAACCGATCCAAGTATCAAACGTACGACACCTCCGCGTTCAGCACATGTTCAGCTCGATGACGTCCCTCGAGCTCTTGATCCAGTTGAGGACGAGGGAGAGTTCCGTCAGCACGACGGCGTGGTGATGGTGATGATGAAGTTACCGGCGCAGGGCTTCGCCTAAGCACTACGACGATATGACCGAGGTGTGTAACTGTGGAGGGGGGCACCGCACACGGCTAAGACAAATCTTGGTGTGTCCTAGGGTGCCCCCCTGCCCCCGTATATAAAAGAGGGAGGGGGAGGCCGGCCGGCCCTTGCTAGGCGCGCCGGGAGAGGGGAGTCCTACTAGGACTCCAAGTCCTAGTAGGATTCCACCTAAAGGAGAAGGGAAAAGAGGGGGGCTGCGCCCCCAACCCCTTGTCCAATTCGGACTGGGCTTCGGGGGGGCGGGTTTTTATGTTGTTGGGGGGGGGGGGGGGCGCCACCTCCTGGCTGCTGCCTCCTATTTCCCGTATGGCCCAATAAGGCCCATTACTTCTCCCGGTGAATTCCCGTAACTCCCCGGTACTCCGAAAAATACCCGAATCACTCGGAACCTTTCCGATGTCCGAATATAGCCTTCCAATATATGAATATTTACCTCTGGACCATTTCGAGACTCCTCGTCATGTCCGTGATCTCATCCGGGACTCCGAACAAACTTCGGTCATCAAATCACATAACTCATAATACAAATTGTCATCGAACGTTAAGCGTGCGGACCCTACGGGTTCAAGAACTATGTAGACATGACCGAGACACTTCTCCGGTCAATAACCAATAGCTAAACCTGGATGCTCATATTGGCTCCTACATATTCTATGAAGATCTTTATCGGTCAAACCGCATAACAACATACATTATTCCCTTTGTCATCGGATGTTACTTGCCCGAGATTCGATCGTCGGTATCATCATACCTAGTTCAATCTCGTTACCGGCAAGTCTCTTTACTCGTTCCGTAGTGCATCATCCCATAACTAACTCATTAGACACATTGCTTGCAAGGCTTCATATGATGTGCATTACCGAGAGGGCCCAGAGATACCTCTCCGATACTCGGAGTGACAAATCCTAATCTCGATCTATGCCAACCGAACAAACACCTTCGGAGACACCTGTAGAGCATCTTTATAATCACCCAGTTATGTTGTGACGTTTGATAGCACACAAAGTGTTCCTCCGGTATTTGGGAGTTGCATAATCTCATAGTCAGAGGAATATGTATAAGTCATGAAGAAAGCTATAGCAATAAACTTAACGATCATTATGCTAAGCTAACAGATGGGTCTTGTCCATCACATCATTCTCCTAATGATGTGATCCCGTTCATCAAATGACAACACATGTCTATGGTCAGGAAACTTAACCATCTTTGATTAACGAGCTAGTCAAGTAGAGGCATACTAGGGACACTTTGTTTTGTCTATGTATTCACACATGTATTAAGTTTCCAGTTAATACAATTCTGGCATGAATAATAAACATTTATCATGATATAAGGAAATATAAATAACAACTTTATTATTGCCTCTAGGGCATATTTCCTTCAGAAATAATGCAAGACGTCCCGAAAAAACTTCGACCCAGGCGGTGTAAAGCCTCTGAGAATATGATCAGTAAAAACTATCACTTCTCCTTCACCAGGATTGGGGACATTTTTTCCTTGACTAACTCACCAACCAATCTCTTCCTGAGTCGCCAAGAGGCCTTGGCCCACATAATCTTTAAGGATTACTTCAGTAACTAGGGAAGGACCCCAATTAGACAAGGTGGTTTTTGTTGAGTCACCTAAAGGATGACGGAAACTGCAGAATCAGAGTATGGCAGGTTATTTGAGAAGTAATGACTCACTATCACCATCATATAAATGAAGCAGTATAAGGATAAGTCTTTTTAAACAGTAGCGAGTTATGTGAAAGAGGAAGTTTCTGGAATGTTGGCGAGTTAAAGATGTGTTGGTAAGCCGCCCAAGATGCAAGGGCGAATTATCTAAAGTTCCAAATTATTGAATTCTGCTAAGTATGGAGCAAACAAGTTTCAGTATTGAATAGCTACATTTACGGATCTATGAGCAGTTCAAAAAAGAAAAATAATTGCTAAACCTAAATAGTGGTGACGGAAGTACTAATGTGCTACCCATTGATTCTGAAGAGAATACAGTTTGTTCAAGATAAAAGATGCATGTCAAACCTATAACTGCAGTATTTCTATGGCACTTTTAGATCAAAGACAAGTTCTACTCAAGATATGATGAACAAAGGAGTGGACGAACACCGACGAACGCCATGAACTCAAGTGAACTAATGCGGATTTGACAAGGAAGAAGGCGGGTACCTGGCTGCGGCGAAAGAAAGCGGAGGAGCGCCGCTGAGCTCCGGCGAAGATGGGGTAGCGCTGTGGCCTCTAGTGAGATGGCTGGCGCGGGTCGATGGGCGCGGCAGAGCTCCAGCTGTGAAGGGTCTCGCAATGAAGAAGAAGAAGCAGAGGAGACGAGGTAAAAAGTAAAAGGAAGGGCCCTCGTGCCTATTTATAAGGAAAAGGCAACAGTGAATGGACGGTGCAAAAATCGAGGAACCACGATAAATTTTACAGCTAATGGATGCCTCGACTTTCGGAATGATGGATTTATACAAAGATTCATTATGACGTCATGAAGGGTTTCCCAAAATTACGGAGGTGACATCATCTTTTCCTATGGCGGGTTATGAAGATTTTCAAGACTAAAAATAAGAAGTCTAAAGAGAGGATTTGATAGATGAAAGGATTGAAGATTGACATGAACAAGTTCAAATCAATCTGGGCCTAATGTTGGGCATATAACCCCCGATATAACCCGCCCTAATAGGTCCGGGTCAGATGATTGGCGACTTATGAAGCTGGGCCTTAGATAGGCCAAGACGATCAAGGTACAAGGCTGAAGGGTGGCTCACAAGATGGGCCGGCTTAGGGCCCGGATCCAGAAGGCCGTCCAGAGGCGTAAGCCGCCATGTGATGACTTGCCTTATAAGGCAGAGTGACTTAGACTCGGTCACGGGTCGTAACCCGACCCGGACTCTTGTAAGCCGGCGGCCTCAACATGTATATAAAGGCGAGCCCTCGGTGTAATATAGGGAAAAACAATCAATCGATAGCTAGGTCAAGCGATTCCGCTCCCTTGTAATCAATATCAAGCAATAAGCAACAAGAGCAGGAGTAGGCTTTTACCTCCACCGTGAGGGGCCAAACCTGGGTAAACTGTGTCTCTCGTCCCGCTCAACCCCAACAAGCTAATCACCGTTGCGATGGCTCCACGCTTAAGTCCTTTTGCTAGGACATCTGCCATGACAAAACCACGACAACGATTAAATCCCAAGATGAAAGAAGTGGTAGAGCTGAAATATTAAAACTTCTCGAAGCAGGTATAATTATCCCATAGCTAATAGTAGATGGGTAAGTCCCGTTCATTGTGTTCCTAAAAAGGGAGGTATAACTGTTGTTCCTAATGATAAAAATGAACTTATTCCACAAAGAATTGTGACTGGCTATAGAATGGTAATAGATTTTAGAAAAATAAATAAAGCTACTAGAAAAGATCATTACCCCTTGACTTGCATTGATCAAATGTTAGAAAGACTATCTAAGCACACACACTTTTGTTTTCTTGATGGATATTCTGGTTTCTCTCAAATACCTCTATCACAACCCGATCAAGAGAAAACCACCTTTACTTATCCTTTTGGAACTTATGCCTATAGACGTATGCCTTTTGGTTTATGCAATGCACCTGCTACCTTTCAAAGATGTATGACTGCTATATTCTCTGACTTTTGTGAAAAGATTGTTGAGATTTTCATGGATGATTTCTCCGTTTACGAACTTCTTTTGATGATTGCTTAAGCAACCTTGGCCGAGTTTTGCAGAGATGTGAGCAAACTAATCTTGTCTTGAATTGGGAGAAGTGCCACTTTATGGTGAATGAAGGTATTGTCTTAGGTCACAAAATTTCTGAGCGAGGTATTGAGGTGGATAAAGCTAAAGTTGATGCAATTGAGAAAATGCAGTGTCCCAAAGATATTAAAGGTATTCAAAGTTTCCCTTGTCATGTTGGCTTCTATAGGAGGTTTATTAAAGACTTTTCTAAAATTTTCGGGCCTCTTACTAATCTTTTGCAAAAGGATGTTCCATTTGTTTTTTATGATGATTGCGTAGAAGCCTTTGAAACACTTAAGAAAGCCTTAACTTCTGCACCTATTGTTCAACCACCTGATTGGAACTTGCCTTTTGAAATTATGTGTGATGCTAGTGATTATGCTGTTTGTGCTATTCTAGGACAAAGAGTTGATAAGAAATTAAATGTTATTCACTATGCTAGCAAAACTCTAGACAGTGCCCAAAGAAATTATGCTACTACTGAAAAAGAATTTCTGGCAGTTGTGTTTGCTCGTGGTAAATTCAGATCCTACATTGTTGACTCTAAAGTAATTGTTCACATTGATCATGCTGCTATTAAATACCTTATGGAAAAGAAAGATGCTAAGCCTAGACTCATAAGGTGGGTTCTTTTGCTACAAGAATTTGACTTACACATCACTGATAGGAAAGGAGCTGAGAACCCCGTAGCTGATAACTTGTCTAGGCTAGAAAATAACCTTAATGACCCACTACCTATTGATGATAGCTTTCCTGAAGAACAACTAGCTATCATAAATGCATTTCATAATACTCCGTGGTATGCTGACTATGCTAATTACGTTGTTGCTAAATTTATACCACCTAGTTTTACATACCAACAAAAGAAAAAATTCTTCCATGATTTAAGACATTACTTTTGGGATGACCCACCTTTATATAAAGAAGGAGTAGATGGTATTATTAGACATTGTATACCTGAGCATGAACAGGAACAAATCCTACGAAAATGTCACTCCGAAGCTTATGGAGGGCATCATGTGGGAGATAGAACTGCACACAAGGTATTACAATCTGGTTTTATTGGCCTACTCTTTTCAGGGATGCCTGTAAGTTTGTCTTATCTTATGATGAGTGTTAAAGAATTGGTAATATTGGTAGATGTCAGGAAATGCCTATGAATTATTCGCTTGTTATTGAACCATTTGATGTTTGGGGCTTTGATTATATGGGACCTTTTCCTTCCTCTAATGGGTATACACATATATTGGTTGCTGTTGATTATGTCACTAAGTGGGTTGAAGCTATTCCAACTAGCAGTGCTGATCATAACACCTCCATTAAAATGCTTAAAGTGGTTATTTTCCCTAGGTTTGGAGTCCCTAGGTATTTAATGACTGATGGTGGTTCACATTTTATTCATGGTGCTTTCCGTAAACTACTTGCTAAATACGATGTCAACCATAGGATAGCATCACCTTATCACCCTCAATCTAGTGGACAAGTTGAACTTAGCAACAGAGAAATAAAGTTAATATTATAAAAAACTGTCAATAGGTCTCGAAAGAATTGGTCTAAGAAATTAGATGATGCACTTTGGGCCTACAGAATAGCTTATAAAAATCCTATTGGTATGTCTCCATATAAAATGGTTTATGGAAAAGCTTGTCATCTGCCTCTTGAGTTAGAGCATAAAGCATATTGGGCAATTAAAGAACTCAACTATGACTTCAAACTAGCCGGTGAAAAGAGGTTATTCGATATTAGCTCATTAGATGAATGGAGAACCCAAGCCTATGAAAATGCCAAACTATTCAAAGAAAAAGTTAAGAGATGGCATGAGAAAAGAACCCAAAAGCGGGAATTCAAAGTTGGTGAATATGTTCTATTGTACAATTCTCGTTTCAAATTTTTTGCAAGAAAACTTCTTTCCAAATGGGAAGGACCGTATATCATCGAAGAAGTTTATCCTTCTAGAGCTATTAAGATCAATAATGCCGAAGGCACTAACCCGAAGGTGGTCAATGGACAAAGAATAAAGCATTATATCTCAGGTACACCTATCAATGTTGAAACTAATATTATTCAAACCATGACACCGGAGGAACACATAAAAGAGACCTTCCAGAACACTCCAGAACCCTGAAAAGCAAGAGGTACGTGATACGGTAAGTAAACGGTCTCCGAAAATTCTGCAAAAATATTTTCTGTTAGTTTTGGAATATTAGAAAAAAATAGAAAAATAAGAAACACCCGGGAAGGCAACCCAGGTGCCCATAAGGCACCAGGGCGCGCCTGCCCCACCTAGCGCGCCCTGGTGGGTAGTGGGCCCCTCGGGCACCTTCTCGACTCCGTTTTCCTATAGTATACTTGTTTCCCAAGATAAAATTTCTTTATATACTCCTCCAGACATATTGACCACCGCACCGCAGAAATATCCTCTGTTCTGGTTTCATGTTGTTTTCCTGTCAGATCTAGATCGCCATGGCTCCACCAAGCTCATCCAAGGAAAAGTTCTTCGAGAAGGTCATCAACCCGTACCTATCGAAGGTGTTGAAGCACCCTCAAGCAATTGAGATGCGTGAGGGGGTGCTCCACATCCGGGATGTTCAAGGGCCCAAGAGGACGGGAAGCGTGGAGTCCAGGCTCGAGGCGGTGGAGCAGGACATCTTCAAGTGCCAAGGGATGGTGGAGCGTGGACTCAGTGCCAATCACTCCATGATCACGGAATTCACCCGTGATCACATGGTGGATGGCCGGTCTATGAAGGACATCGTCTTCACCTTCAATGAGCAAATCAATTTTCTGCAAAGCTAAATCTATGATCTTCAAAATCAAGTTTTCGAGTATGAAGCAAGATTTAAAGGTATGACTTTAGCTGCCAGTTTCAGGACTCAGGAGACTCGGGCATCCTCTTATGATGGTGAACCCCTGCCCTGGAAGCCGGAGGACAAACCTACTACCTCAACACCACCACCATCATCATCATCACCAAAGAAGGAGACTTAAGCGCACGGGTATGGGCACTCCCCTTGGCTTGTGCCAAGCTTGGGGGAGATGCCCTGGTATCGTATCGCCATCACTTTTATTACCTTTACATATCTTAGTTTGATCCTTAGCTATTTCATGATTTAGTTGAATAAAAGTTTAGTATGATCTATTTTCGAGTGCTAGTTTCGTGATCTATCTATCTATGTAATCGAGTGAGAGTTATATAATAAAGATTAGTTTGAGTTTTTGCTTCTTTACTTTCTTATTTCAATCAAAATAAAGGAAATGATGAAAAAGATCACATGCTAATCTTATGGAAAGTAATGACATTACATAAGGAAAAGTATAAGTGGTAAAATTTATTGAAAGTTGACAAACATAGCATTGGTCAATGATGCAAATCTTGAAAGAATTAATAAGGGAAGAGAAGATTCACATGCAAATATACTATCTTGGACATCTTTTATGATTATGAGCCCCCATTAAATATTTTATGCCAAATTGTTGGTGTTGGACAAGGAAGACAATGTAATGAATTATGTTTGTTCATATTCACATAGAAGTTATATTGTCAAAGATCCTCCAACATGTGGTGCTTGCCCAATATCTTTGCTAGCCAAAAATCCGCCCTAAGTAGAGATACTACTTGTGCATCCAAAAACCTTAAACCCAAAATTCATGTTTTGAGAGTCCACCATACCTACCTATGGATTGAGTAAGATCCTTCAAGTAAGTTGTCATCGGCGCATAAGGCAATAAAAATTGCTTCTAAATATGTTTAATATTTTGGTGTAAGGGAAAATAAGCATTGTATGAACTTGTGATGGCAAAGTAATAAAAGCGACAAACTACATAATAAAGCTTGCTATCATAAGTGGCAATATAACGTGACGTTCTTTTGCATTACGAGATTGTGCATCCAAAAATAAAAGCGCATGACAACCTCTGCTTCCCTCTGCGAAGGGCCTATCTTTTACTTTTATGTATTTACTTCTTATGCAAGAGTCAAAGTGTTCTCCTATATTCCTTTTATTTTTATCTTTTGCAAGCATCATGTGGTGGGGAAAGATCTAGGCACATATATCCAGTTGGATGTGAGTGATCATGAGTTATTATTGTTGACATCACCCTTGAGGTGAGTGTGTTGGGAGGAAAAATTATAAGCCCCTATCTTTCTTTGTGTCTAGCTGAAACTTTTTGCTCCATATATATGATGTGAGTGTTAGGAATCATAGAAGACTAAATGATGGTTGAGTACGTGGTCTCATACATCTCCAACGTATCTATAATTTTTTATTATTCCATGATGTTATATTATCAATCTTGGATGTTTTATATTCATTTTATAGCAACTTTATATCATTTTTTTGGGACTAACCTATTAACATAGTGCCCAGTGCCAGTTGCTGTTTTTGCTTGTTTTTTACTTCGTAGAATATCAATACCAAATGAAGTCCAAATGCCATGAAACTTTTTGGAGATTTTTTTCTGGATAGAAGACACCTTGGGAGCCAAGGAAGTGCACGAGGGGAGGTCCGTGGGGACCACAAGGCACCAAGGCGTGCTAGAGGCCCCTGGCGTGCCCTGGTGGGTAGTGGGGCCCACGGGTGGCCTCTCCACCAAGTATCAGCCCTATAAATACTCTAAAATCCCAGAAACCCTAGGGGAGTCGAGAGATCAGAGTTTCCATTGCTGCAAGTTCCAGAACCACGCGATCCAATCTAGAGGCCTTTTCCGGCACCTTGCCGGAGGGGTCAACGATCACGGAGGGGTTCTTCATCATCACCCTTGCCCCTCCGATGATGCGTGAGTAGTTTACCACAGACCTACGGGTCCGTAGGCAAGTAGCTAGATGGCTTCTTCTCTCTTTTTGATCTTCAATACAATGTTCTCCTGGATGTTCTTGGAGATCTATTTGATGTAACTCTTTTTTGCGGTGTGTTTGTTCGGATCCGATGAATTGCGAGTTTATGATCAGATCTATCTATGAATATTATTTGAGTCTTTGTTGAACTCTCTTATGCATGATTGTTATAGCCTCGCATTTCTTCTCCGAAACTTTGGTTTGGCTTGGCCAACTAGATTGATTTTTCTTGCCATGGGAAGAGGTGGTTTGTGATGGGTTTGATCTTGCGGTGCTCAATCTCAGTGACAGAAAGAGACATGACATGCATGTATCATTGCCATTAAGGATAAAAAGATGGGGTCTATTCCTACATGAATAGATCTTGTGTACATCATGTCATCATTCTTATTGCATTACTCCGTTTCTCCATGAACTTAATACACTAGATGCATGCTAGATAGCGGTCGATGTGTGGAGTAATAGTAGTAGATGCATGTAGGAGTTGGTCTACTAATCTTGGACGTGATGCCTATATACATGATCATTGCCTTGGGTATCGTCATAATTATTTGCTCTTCTATCAATTGCCCAACAGTAATTTGTTTACCCACTGTATGCTATTTTCTTGAGAGAAGCCTCTAGTGAAATCTACGGCCCCCAGGTCTATTTCCTACCATATTATTTTCAGATCTATTAATCCAAAAATACCTTGCTGCAATTTTTCTTTACTTATTTCATTTTGTGTTTTTGTTAGATCTATTTATCCAATCTCATACAATTTAATCTATCTCAATTCCGAGGAGGGATTGACAACCCCTCTTACATGTTGGGTTGCAAGTTTTGTTATTTGTGTGAAGGTACTGCTTACATAGTTTGGTGGATCCTCCTACTGGATTGATACCTTGGTTTCATAACTGGGGGAAATACTTGCCGTTGTTGTGCTGCATCATCCTCTCCTCTTCGGGGAAATACCAACGCAGATACAAGCAATCAACAGAAGAATTTATGGTGCCGTTGTCAGGGAGGATCAAGTCCAGATCTATTGGGTACCCAATCACAAACATCATCTCCTTGCAATTTACTTTATTTGCCATTTGCCCCTTGTTTTCATCTCCCCCACTTCTAAAATGTTTTTACAACAAAAAGACAAAAAAAAATTCCTTTTTATTTGCCTTCTTTTCGTTTGCCTTTTTTCTCTTGTTAGATCTCTTGTTTGCTTGCAATCTTGTTTGCGTAAGTCACCATGTTTTAAGAGGATTATCGTGGTATCTCCTATCCTAATATTTTGGTAGAAATCGAGAAAAGTACTATGGCTTATATGACTACGTAATTTGAACATAACAAAAAAATTACCGATGAACTTAGAGAACACACTATTTTACTTGATGCCATCACGAAACAACTTGATCATGTTAGTAAAGAAGTTGCTAATCTTCAATCCCAAGTTGCTCACACCAAAAATTTATTGCGAAAAATGTCCGATGTACAAGCAACGCTAGTAAATCGAATGGAAGCTAAGCCGGAATTTTTAGAGATTAGTAATGATGAAGATGTTAAGAAGATTGGTGTTTCTTCTATTGATTCCTTGTTTAGTAATGTTAAAATTGATAATAAGAGGACTGAAGAAGCATCAACTTTAGCTAGAAGGCGTCCTCATAATTTGGAGGGAGAAAATCTTATTAAAAATTTGATAAAAGTGGGTTTGGAGAGGTCAAAACTTTAACTAGTGATGTGCCCACTCTTTTGGATTACAAAGACTTTAATTATGATAATTGTTCTTTGATTGAGTGTATTTCTTTATTGTAATCCATGATAAATTCACCCAATGCCTATGAACAAAATAAAGCTTTTACTAAACATATTGTGGATGCCATGCTAAAAGCTTTAGAAGAAAAATTGGAGTTAGAGATTTCAATTCCTAGAAAATTATATGATGAATGGGAACCTACCATTAAAGTCAAGATCAAAAATTATAAGTGCAATGCTTTATGTGATTTGGGTGCTAGTGTTTCCACAATTCCGAAATCTCTATGTGATGTGCTTGGTTTTACCAATTTGGAAGAATGCTCTCTTAATTTGCACTTGGTGGATTCTACTATTAAAAAGCCATTGGGAAGAATTAATGATGTTCTTATTCTTGCAAATATGAATTATGTGCCCAAAGACTTTATTGTGCTTGATATCAATTGCAACCCGTATTGTCCTATAATACTTGGTATACCGTTTTTGCGAACTATAGGTGCCGTGATTGATATGAAAGAAGGGAATATTAAATTTCAGTTGCCTCTAAATAAGGGTATGGAACACTTCCCTAGAACAAAAATTAAGCCACCGTATGATTCAATCATGAGGGCAACCTATGGGACAAGAACCAAAGATGACAATACTTGATTCTATGCATTATGCCTAGCTAGGGGCATAAAACAATAGCGCTTGTTGGGAGGCAACTCAATGAATAAAATTTATTTTTCTCTTTTTTATTTATGTTCTTGAGTGTTTGCACAATTATGCTACTGTTATGATTGTGTTTTTATGTTTTAATTAGTGTTTGTGCCAAGTAAAGCCTTTAGGATCATGTTGGGTGATAGTTGATTTGATCTTATTGAAAAACAGAAACTTTTGCATCTGGTAACAGAATTATGAAAATTCATAGAAGCGACGAAAAATTCTGAGTTGTTTACACAAGATTGATATACAAATTTACTATGTTGTCCTAATTTTTCAGAATTTTTGGAGTTAGATAAGTCTGAGTAAAATTTGCATCTTTACAGACTGTTCTTTTTTACAGATTCTGTTTTCGTTGCATTGTGTGCTTATTTTGATGAATCTATGGATTGTATCGGGGGGTATAAGCCATAGTAAAGTTAGAATACAGTAGGTATAATGCAATAACAAAATATGAATGTGTTTGCAATAGTACTTAAAGTAAAGATTGGTTTTCTTATACTAACGGATCTCACGAAGGTTTTTGTTAAGTTTTGTGTGATTGAAGTTTTCAAGTTTTGGGTTAGATCATGATGGATGAAGGAATAAGGGGTGTCAAGAGCCTAAACTTGGGGATGCCCATTGCACCCCAAGGAAATATTCAAGGAGTACCAAGCAACTAAGCTTAGGGATGCCCCGGAAGGCATCCCCTCTTTCTTCTAACGACCATCGGTAATTTTACTTGGAGCTATATTTTTATTCGTCACATATCATGAGTTTTGCTTGGAGCGTCTTGTATTATATGAGTCTTTGCTTGTTTTGCTTTTTAGTTTGTCACAATCATCCTTGCTGTACACACCTATTTGAGAGAGTATAATTATGCTATGATTTGTTAGAATTGATCTAATACTTCACTTATAACTTTTTGAGCACGGTGGTATTCTAATTTTAAAGAAATATTCTCTCATTGCTTCATTTAAATTATTTTGAGAGATGAAAATTATTTTGAAGAAATATTTGTGCTCTCGTTCTTCACTTAAATTTGTTTGAGAGCTTTGTTTTAGCAATGGTAATATATGAAATTAGTCCCAAAGTGATAGTTATTCAAGAGGGATATAATAAAAACTTTCATGAAGATCATTGGATATTAAAAAATTGATTCCTTGCAATAGTTTTGAGATATGATGTTAGTAATATGAGAGTCATGTTAATAAGTAATTATGCCTTAGTAAGAATATTGGTGTTAAGGTTTGTGATTCCCTATGCAAGCCCGAAAGTCAATAGTTATCCAATGAAGTTACATCCTACTTGTGGTGCATTATTCGGTGTTAGTTATGTTTAATGCTCTTTTATGATCATTTTTGTTTCTTGGTTGGTCGCTTCTCAATCTATTTGCTAGCCTCCGTTTGTACTAAGTGGGAATACTACTTGTGCATCCAAACACTTAAACCCAAGTTGTGCCAAATGAGTCCACCATACCTACCTATATGCGGTATTTCCGTGCCGTTCAATGTAAATTTGTATGTGCCAACTCTAATGTTCAAAATAAATTTCCTTTTTCTGTGCCCGTACCACTCATGAAGCGGAAGGGGGTGGCCAATATTTTCCATGCTAGATATTTTATTCTCAAGATGAGTGTTTATTCACTTGTCATTGCACGAGAGTGTGGCAAGGTAATAGGGATGCCCAGTCTCGAAATGCAAAAAAAAATATACGTTATTCAATAATAAATTCCTTGGAAAGTGTTGGTATGGAAGGCACACGTGGATATGTCTAGCCATGCATTGTGAAAGAATGGTGGAAAAAGGAATAAACTTTATTTTCTATTTTGGATTCGCCTATGATTTATCTAGCATGGAAAGTATTGGGAATTCTCGGTCGTATCCGTTGAAGGGAAAAGCATGCCACTCAAAATAATTTTATCTCTCAATTTAAGCTTTGAGCTCTGGCACCTCTACAAATCTCTTCTTCCCTTTGCGAAGGGCCTATCTATTTACTTTATGCAAGTTTTATTTTTATTGAGTCTCCATCTTCTCTTATAAAGCACCAACTAGGGGACACTATTGCCATACTTGTGCATTAGGCATAGTTAATATTTGAGTGTGTTTCATGAATGGATTAATGATTGAGCATGATGGGCTAGGGATAGCTTTCTTTAGCATTGATATTTTGAATGACATGGTTGCTTGTTATTATGTTTGAGTATTGATGTCTTCATGTCAAATATAGACTATTGCTTTGAATCATCTAAAAGTCAAAATGTCCATGCTACAAAAGAAAAGTTTACGATATGAACATGTTAGGCAGCATTCCACATCAAAAATTCTGTTTTTATGATTTACCTACTCGAGGACGAGCAGGAATTAAGCTTGGGGATGCTGATACGTCTCCAAAGTATCTATAATTTTTTATTGTTCCATGCTGTTATATTATCAATCTTGGATGTTTTATATTCATTTTATAGCAACTTTATATCATTTTTTGGGACTAACCTATTGACATAGTGCCCAGTGCCAGTTGTTGTTTTTTGCTTGTTTTTTACTTCGCGGAATATCAATACCAACCGAAGTCCAAATGACATGAAACTTTTTGGAGTTTTTTTCTTGACAGAAGACACCTTGGGAGCCAAGGAAGTGCACGAGGGGAGGTCTGTGGGGCCCACAAGGCACTACGGTGCGCCAGAGGCCCCTGGCATGCCTTGGTGGGTAGTGGGGCCCACGGGTGGCCTCTCCACCGACTATCAGCTCTATAAATACTCTAACATCCTAGAAACCCTAGGGGAGTCGAGAGATCAGAGTTTCCACCACCGCAAGTTCCAGAACCACGAGATCCGATCTAGAGGCCTTTTCCGGCACCTTGCCGGGGTGTGGGGGTCAATGCTCACGGAGGGGTTCTTCATCATCACCCTTGCCCCTCCGATGATATGTGAGTTGTTTACCACAGACCTACGGGTCCTAGGCAGTAGCTAGATGGCTTCTTCTCTCTTTTTTATCTTCAATACAATGTTCTCCTCGATGTTCTTGGAGATCTATTTGATGTAACTCTTTTTTGTGATGTGTTTGTTGGGATTCGATGAATTGCGAGTTTATGATCAGATCTATCTATGAATATTATT
Source organism: Thinopyrum elongatum (assembly GCA_011799875.1). Lineage (NCBI taxonomy): Eukaryota > Viridiplantae > Streptophyta > Magnoliopsida > Poales > Poaceae > Thinopyrum > Thinopyrum elongatum. The sequence goes on from CM022302.1 coordinate 378,197,852, forward strand.
TGAGTCTTTGTTAAACTCTCTTATGCATGATTGTTATAGCCTCGCATTTCTTCTCCGAAACTTTGGTTTGGCTTGGCCAACTAGATTGATTTTTATTGCCATGGGAAGAGGTGCTTTGTGATGGGTTTGATCTTGCGGTGCTCAATCTCAGTGACAGAAAGAGACATGACACGCATGCATCATTGCGATTAAGGATAAAAAGATGGGGTCTATTCCTACATGAATAGATCTTGTGTACATCATGTCATCGTTCTTATTGCATTACTCCATTTCTCCATGAACTTAATACACTAGATGCATGCTGGATAGCGGTCGATGTGTGGAGTAATAGTAGTAGATGCAGGTAGGAGTCGGTCTACTAATCTTGAACGTGATGCCTATATACATGATCATTACCTTGGATATCGTCATAATTATTTGCTCTTCTATCAATTGCCCAACAGTAATTTGTTTACCCACCGTATGCTATTTTCTTGAGAGAAGCCTCTAGTGAAATCTACGGCCCCGGGTCTATTTCCTACTCCCTCCGTCCTAAAATATGTTTCTCAACTTTGTACTAGCTTTAGTACAAAATTGTACTAAGCTTGAGACACTTATTTTGGGACGGAGGGAGTATCATATTATATTCAGATCTATTAATAAAAAAATCAAAAAATACCTTGCTGCACTTTTTCTTTACTTATTTTATTTTGTGTTTTTGGTAGATCTATTTATCCAATCTCATACAATTTAATCTATCTTGGGTTGACAACCCCTCTTACGCGTTGGGTTGCAAGTTTTTGTTATTTGTGTGAACGTATTGGTTACATAGTTTGGTGGATCCTCCTACTGGATTGATACCTTGGTTTCATAACTGAGGGAAATACTTATCGTTGCTGTGCTGCATCATCCTCCCCTCTTCGGCGAAATACCAATGCAGATACAAGCAATCAGCATGGAACTGCCAAAAGGCTCCGACACGAGACCCTTCCTAAAAATATGATGAATTGTAATTGCAAAGTTGACTGAGAATATAGTTTGTTTGCTTTCAAGAAAGTTTATGCTTTATACTTTGATGTTGTGATGAATTTCTACTTGCTCATAAGAAGCTATATGATAAAGTTTATTGATGTTATAATAATGACCATGATGCTACTATGTCCGTATTTTGTTTCTGTCGACACCTCTCTCTCTCTCTCTCTAAACATGTGGACATGATTTTCAATATCGGCTTTCGCTTGAGGACAAGCGATGTCTAAGCTTGGAGGAGTTGATACGTCCATTTTGCATCATGTTTCCTACGGTTATTTATAGTATTTTTATTCATTATAACACTTTGTGGAGTAATTCTAATGCCTTTTATCTCATAATATGCGAGGTTTACACAAAGAGGGAGAATGCCGGCAGCTGGAATTCTGGACCTAAAAAAGCTATGTCAGAGATACCTATTCTGCACATCTCCAAATGAGCTGAAATTTCATGGAGAATTATTTTTTAATATATAAAAAATATTGGAATAAAGAACTACCGGAGGGGGTCACCCAGGTGCCCACAAGGCACCAGGGCCCACCTTCCCCCTTTGGCATGCCCTGGTGGCTTGTGGGGGCCCTGGCCCACCTCCGGTGCCCATCTTGTGGTATATAAGGTCTTTTGACCTAGAAAAAATAAGTAGAGGACTTTCGGGATGGAGCGCCGCCGTCTCGAGGTGGAACTTGGGCAGGAGCACTTTTGCCCTCCGGTGGAGCAATTCCGCCGGGGGAACTTCCCTCTGGGAGTGGGAAATCGAAGCCATCGTCATCACCAACAACCCTCTCATATTTGGGAGGCCAATATTCATCAACATCTTCAACAACACCATCTCATCTGAAACCCTAGTTCATCTCTTGTTTTCAATCTTTGTATTAAAACCTCAGATTGGTACATGTGGGTGACTAGTAGTGTTGATTACATCTTGTAGTTGATGCTAGCCAGTTTATTTGGTGGAAGATAATATGTTCAAATCCATTATGATATTGATTACTCCTCTGATCTTGAGCATGTATATGTTGTGTGAGTAGTTACTTTTGTTCTTGAGGCCACGGGAGAAGTCATGTTGCAAGTAATCATGTGAATTTGATATTCGTTCGATATTTTGATGGTATGTATGTTGTGATTCCCTTAGTGGTGTTATGTGAACGTCGACTACAAGATACTTCACCATCCTTGGGCCTAAGGGAATGCATTGTGGAGTAGTTATTAGATGATGGGTTGCTAGAGTGACAGAAGCTTAAACCCTAGTTTATGTGCTATTTCATAAGGGGCTGATTTGGATCCATATGTTTAATGCTATGGTTAGATTTTATCTTAATTCTTCTTTCGTAGTTGCGGATGCTTGCGAGGTGGTTAATCATAAGTGGGAGGCTTGTTCAAGTAAGAACAACACCCAAGCACTGGTCCACCCACATACCATATTATCAAAGTAGCGAACGCCAATCAAACCAATATGACAAAAGTGACTAGATGAAATTCCCGTGTGTCCTCGAGAACGCTTTGCTTATTATAAGAGACTGTTCTGGCCTATCCTTTGCCACAAAAGGATTGGGCTGCCTTGCTGCACTTTTGTTACCGTTACTATTACTTGCTCATTACAAATTATCTTGCTATCAAACTACCTGTTACCGACAATTTCAGTACTTGCAGAAAATACCTTGCTGAAAACCGCTTATCATTTCCTTCTGCTCCTCATTGGGTTCGACACTCTTACTTATTGAAAGGACTATGATTGATCCCCTATACTTGTGGGTCATCAGGGGCCCACAAGCCTGCTAGGCGCGCCCCCAGGCTTGTGGCGCCCTGGTGGCCTCCCTCTGGTATTTCTCTTTGCTAGTATTTTTTATATATTCTGAAATAATTCTCCGTAAAACATCAGCTCCATTCGAGAACTTTTATTTTTGCATAAAAATAACACCATGGCAATTCTGCTGAAAACAGCGTCAATTCGGGTTAGTTCTATTCAAATCATGCAAAATAGATTCCAAAACAAGAGCAAAAGTGTTTGGAAAAGTAGATACATTTGGGACGTATCACCCGCTCCGCATTGACGCTGGTCCAGAGCGGACATGCCTCTCGATGGTGCTGGCATTGAAGCGGCTTGCCGGCCAAGGGCGCCGACTGTGCCGTGTCCATGGTATTCATGCCTGTTCAATGCCATAGAGATGTTTACCAGACGGGACGGGACGAATATCTTCCACGCCTATTCAATGCCCGTCCCTCCATCTGCCGCCATTTAACAGGCTCGTTGGTCGAGAAACCAATGTTGGAAATGTGCCCTAGAGGCAATAATAAAATGGTTATTATCATATTTCCCGTTCATGATAAATTTTTATTATTCATGCTAGAATTGTATTGATCAGAACTCAAATACATATGTGAATACATAAACTACACCGTGTCCCTAGTAAGCCTCTACTAGACTAGCTCGTTGATCAAAGATGGTTGAGGTTTCCTAACCATGGACATGAGTTGTCATTTGATAACGGGATCACATCATTAGGAGAATGATGTGATGGACACGACCCAACCGTAAGCTTAGCATATGATTGTATCACTTTAGTTTTTGCTAAAGCTTTCTTCAGGTCGAGTATCTATTCCTAAGACCATGAGATCATGCAACTCCCGGATACTAGAGGAATGCCTTGTGTTCTATCAAATGTCACTTCGTAACTGGGTCATCATAAAGGTGCTCTACAGGTATCTCTAAAGGTGTCTGTTGGGTTGGCGTGGATCGAGACTAGATTTTGTCACTCCGTATGACGAAGAGACATCTCTGGGCCCTCTCGGTAATACAACATTGTAAAGAGCTTGCAAGCAATGTGGCTAATGAGTTAGTCACGGGATGTTGTATTACGGAATGAGTAAAGAGACTTGCGAGCAACGAGATTGAACTAGGTATGGAGATACCGATAATCGTATCTCGGGCAAGTAACATATCACCGGATAAAGGGAATTGCATACGGGATTACCCGAATCCACAACATCGTGGTACAACCGATAATGTTCTTCGGTGAATATGTGGGAACCAATATGGGCATCCAGGTCCCGCTATTGGTTATTGACCGGAGAGGTGTCTCGGTCATGTCTACATAATTCTCGAACCCGCAGGGTCCGCACGCTTAACGTTCGATGACACTAGAGTAGTATTGGGATATGTGCATTGGTAACCGAATGTTGTTTAGAGTCCTGGATGAGATCCCGGACATCACAAGGAGCTCCGGAATGGTCCAGAGGTAAAGATTTATATATAGGAAGTCCTATTTAGGTCGCCGGAAAAGTTTCGGGTATTATTGGTATTGTATCGGGAGTGCCGAAAGGGATCCGAGGGTCCACCGGGGGGGTCCACCTGCCCCCGAGGCCCACATGGGCTGTAAGGGGTGTGCTTTAGGCTATATGGGCCAGGGGCACTAGCCCCAAAAGGCCCATGTGCCAAGAGGGGACAGAGGGGGAAGAGTCCTAAGGGGGGAAGGCACCCCCTAGGTGCCTTGGGGAGGGAGGACTCCTCCCTTGGCCAGCTCCCCTCCTTGCAGGACGGGCTAGGGCTATGACCCCAGCCCTCCCCCTTTCCTCTTATATATAGTGGGGGAGAGGAAGGGGCTGGACACACCAATTCCCATGCCCTGGTGGCAGCCCTACATCTCCCATAACTCCGTTTTCTCCTCAGATTGGTTCCGGCAGCGTTTGGCAAAGCCCTGCCGGCACTGCACCACCACCATCTCCACCACGATGTCGTGCTGGTTGAGATCCAATCTACTTCTCACCCTTCTCTTTCTAGATCAAGGAGGAGGAGACGTCATTGAGCCCCACGTGTGATGAACGTGGAGGTGCCGTCCATTCGGTACTTCGTCGGATTGGACCGCGATTGGATCATGAAGAGTACGACTACTTCAAACGTGTTATATACGCTTCCGCTTTCGGTCTACAAGGGTATGCAGACACACTCCACTCTCTTAGCTATGCATCTCCTAGATTGGATCTTGGGCATTTCATAAGAATTTTTTTGATTTTCATGCTTCGTTCCCCATCAGTGGTATCAGAGCTAGGTCTATGCGCAGATGTATATGCATGAGTAGAACACAAAGAAGTTGTGGGCGTTGATGTTCATATTGCTTACCTCCGTTGCATTATTTGGATTTAGCGGTATTGTGGGATGAAGCGGCTTAGACCAACCTTACATGTTCTCACACATGAGACCAGTTCCACCGACTAACATGCAACTTGTATTGCATAAGGTGGCTGGCGGGTGTCTGTCTCTCCTACTTCAATTTTTTTGGAGTTATAGAAGTATGAGTAAAATTCGCATCTTTACAGACTTTCTGTTTTTGACAGATTCTGTTTTCGTTGCATTGTGTGCTTATTTTGATGAATCTATGGATTGTATCGGGGATATAAGCCATGGTAAAGTTAGAATACAGTAGGTATAATGCAATAACAAAATATAAATGGGTTTGCAACAGTACTTAACATAAAGATTGGTTTTCGTATACTAACGGATCTCACGAAGGTTTTTGTTAAGTTTTGTGTGATTGAAGTTTTCAAGTTTTGGGTGAGAACACGATGGATGAAGGAATAAGGAGTGCCAAGAGCCTAAACTTGGGGATGCCCATGGCACCCCAAGGAAATATTCAAGGACTACCAAGCAACTAAGCTTGGGGATGCCCCCGAAGGCATCCCCTCTTTCTTCTAACGACCATCGGTAATTTTACTTGGAGCTATAATTTTATTTGTCACATATCATGAGTTTTGCTTGGAGCGTCTTGTATTATATGAGTCTTTGCTTGTTTGCTTTTTAGTTTGTCACAATCATCCTTGCTGGACACACCTATTTGAGAGAGTCATAATTATGCTATGATTTGTTAGAATTGCTCTATGTGCTTCACTTCAATTTTTTTGAGCTATGGAAATTGCTCTAGTACCTCACTTATATCTTTTTTAGCACGGTGGTGTTCTAATTTTAAAGAAATATCCTCTCATTGCTTCACTTAAATTATTTTGAGAGATGAAAATTATTTTGAAGAAATATTTGTGCTCTCGTTCTTCACTTAAATTTGTTTGAGAGCTTTGTTAGTAGCAATGGTAATATATGAAATTAGTTCCAAGGTGATAGATATTCAAGAGGGATATAATAAAAAAAATCATGAAGATCATTGGATATTAAAAACTTGATTCCTTGCAATAGTTTTGAGATATGATGTTAGTAATATGAGAGTCATGTTAATGAGTAATTATGCCTTAGTAAGGATATTGGTGTTAAGGTTTGTGATTCCCTATGCAAGCACGAAAGTCAATAGTTATGCAATGAAGTTACATCCTACTTGTGGTGCATTATTCGGTGTTAGTTATGTTTAATGCTCTTTTATGTTCGTTTTCGTTTCTTGGTTGGTCGCTTCTCAATCTATTTGCTAGCCTCCAATTGTACTAAGTGGGAATACTACTTGTGAATCCAAACCCTTAAACCCAAGTTGTGCCAAATGAGTCCACCATACCTACCTATATGCGGTATTTCCGTGCCGCTCCAAGTAAATTTGTATGTGCCAACTCTAATGTTCAAAATAAATTTCCTTTTTGTGTGCCCGTACCGCTCATGAAGCGGCAGGGGGTGACCAATATTTTCCATGCTAGCTCTTTTATTCTCAAGATGAGTGTTTATTCACTTGTCATTGCACGAGAGTGTGGCAAGGTAATAGGGATGCCCAGTCCCAAAATGCAATTTTTTTATATTTATGTTATTCAATAATAAATTCCTTGGAAAGTGTTGGTATGGAAGGCACCCGTGGATACGGCTAGCCATGGATTATGAAAGAATGGCGGAAAAAGGAATAAACTTTATTTTCTATTTGGGAACCACCTATGATTTATCTAGCATGGAAAGTCTTAGGAATTCTCGGTCGTTTTGGTTGAAGGGAAAAGCATGCCACTCAAAATAATTTTGTCTCACAATTTAAGATTTGAGCTCTGGCACCTTTACAAACCTCTTCTTCCCTCTGCGAAGGGCCTATCTATTTACTTTATGCAATTTTCATTTTTATTGAGTCTCCATCTTCTCTTATAAAGCACCAACTAGGGAGCACTATTATCATACTTGTGCATTGGGCATAGTTAATATTTGAGTGTGTTTCATGAATGGATCAATGATTGAGCATGATGTGCTAGGGATAGCTTTCTTTAGCATTGATATTTTGAATGACATGATTGCTTGTTGATATGTTTGAGTATTGATGTCTTCATGTCAAATATAGACTATTGCTTTGAATTATCTTAAAGTCTAAATATCCATGCTACAAAAGAAAAGTTTATGAGATGAACATGTTAGGCAGCATTCCACATCAAAAATTCTGTTTTTATCATTTACCTACTCGAGGACGAGCAGGAATTAAGCTTGGGGATGCTGATATGTCTCCAACGTATCTATAATTTTGTATTGTTCCATGCTGTTATATTATCAATCTTGGGTGTTTTATATTTATTTTATAGCAACTTTATATCATTTTTTGGGACTAACCTATTGACATAGTGCCCAGTGCCAGTTGCTGTTTTTGCTTGTTTTTTACTTCGCAGAATATCAATACCAAACAAAGTCCAAATGCCACGAAACTTTTTGGAGATTTTTTTCTAGACAGAAGACACCTTGGGAGCCAAGGAAGTGCGCGAGGGAAGGCCCTTGGGGACCACAAGGCACCAGGGCACGCCAGAGTCCCCTGGCGCACCCTGGTGGTAGTGGGGCCCACGGGTGGCCTCTCCACCGACTATCAGCTCTATAAATACTCTAAAATCCCAGAAACCCTAGGAGAGTCGAGAGATCAGAGTTTCCACCGCCGCAAGTTCCAGAACCATGAGATCCAATCTAGAGGCCTTTTCCGGCACCTTGCCGGTGGGGTCAACGATCACGGAGGGGTTCTTATCATGACCCTTGCCCCTTCGATGATGCATGAGTATTTTACCACAGACCTACGGGTCCGTAGGCAGTAGCTAGATGGCTTCTTCTCTCTTTTTGATCTTCAATACAATGTTCTCCTCGATGTTCTTGGAGATCTATTTGATGTAACTCTTTTTTGTGGTGTGTTTGTTGGGATCCGATGAATTGCGAGTTTATGATCAGATCTATCTATGAATATTATTTGAGTCTTTGTTGAACTCTCTTATGCATGATTGTTATAGCCTCGTATTTCTTCTCCGAAACTTTTGTTTGGTTTGGCCAACTAGATTGATTTTTCTTGCCATGGGAAGAGTTGCTTTGTGATGGGTTCGATCTTGTGGTGCTCAATCTCAGTGACAGAAAGAGACATGACACGTGTAACACCCCCTTGTAATGAGCTCTGTGACACTCTGTTAATCTTGCCAAGTCATGACCATTTGTAGTGCCAAGTCACATGGGTTAAGGATCCAATTCAAATTCAATTCTGAAAATCAACTTAAATTCAAAAGTGCAAAATAAGTTTGCTCATACATCTTTGGAAAAATGTTCACTAATTAGCAAATATTCCAAGAGCACACATAAAAATAACACCAGTAGCACTTGGACTAATTAAGTGACTTAAACAAATTGAAACAACACCAAAACAGCAATATTAAATCCATTTAAAATTATATTAAATTCAAATGAAATCTAACTATGCCCAAACCAATTTTTGGTGGAAGGGAATATTGCATTGTAATATTGGCGACAACTCTCATACTTCACAAAAATGCAAAAGTGCCCTAACTAAATCAAAACAGAAAAGACTAAAAAGTAAAGTAAAACAGAAATCAGAAAGATATAATGCGGGACACTGTGCACTGGGCCTTAGTGCACAGTGCACCGGACACGGCCCAGCTAGCCCAGCCCAGCGCGGTCGTCTCTCTCCTCCCGCGCTGTCGCGCCCGCACGCTGACACGGCGACGGCCGCAGCACCCGTCGCCCATCCACCGACGCCGGCGCGCGGATAAGATCCCCGAGCCCCTCTTGGCTCGAACCCTAGCCCCCACTGATCCCCTCACCCTCGTGCTCGCTCACCCTCCTTCCTCCTTCTCCAGATCCGCGCGAGGCCGATCGCCGTCGACGCCGCGCCTCTGCTCTGTCGCGGCCACCGGCGACCCCGCGCTCGTCCACCGAGTCGGCCAGCTCCGCCGTTGTCTTCTTCCTCTACTGGAGGCCTCAGGCAGAGCCAGAGGGACCTGCATCGCGCGGGTCGAGCCGATCCCCTTCCTCTCGGCCTCCGGCGATCCCCGGAGCCCTCGGCCTCGCTGCAGCTCCTAAGCATACACGGGCCACCATGAGCCGCTCGGTGAGCTCTCCCATCCTCTTTCCTCTCTCTAGTTGCCCGAAATTCGCCGTAGCCCACAGCCAACGCCACCGCGCCATGGCTGCCAAATAGAGCTCCGCCGCGGAGCTCGCCTTTGATGCTACGGTGGCCCTTCGACCAAACCACGAACACGGGCATGCTCCTGGTGAGCTCCTGCTTCACCCGAGCCAGTTCACGCGCGAGAAAACGCACCGCAATCACACGCCCGTAGATCACCCGAGGACGTCGCCGCTTATCTCGTCGCTGGCGCCGTTCCGGACACTCCCACGTCCCCGCGCTAGCATAGATGGATGCGGCGCTCGAAGCTCGTTCGAACAAGCCTGCGCGCGGGCCGAACGGCCTCCTGTGGGCGATTTCTGGCCAACTCCGGCGCGGATCCGCCGCGGGGGTGGTCGCCGGCGCAACTCCGGTGGCCCCGCTGGCGTGGCACCACCTGGGCCACTGACTGGTGGGCCTAGGGACCCCACTTTGACCTCGTTGACCAAGGTCAACGCGGCACTGTTCACCCCCTCTCACTGACATGTGGGCCCCACTCGGCTGATTAGGCTAATTAAACATTTTTTATAAATAAAATAGATTAGTTAGTCTAATATGTCATTGACACCCGGGGCCCACACCCTTAATTAACCCTGTTATTTAGATTAACCCACTGTTAGTCTAAACAGAGACTGACATGTGGGTCCCACTGGACCCACATGTCATGTTTGACTGGTCAGCGACGCTGTTGACCGCTGACGTCATAGTGACGTCATGCTGACGTCATAATTCATTTTCTGTAAATAAAATAATTCCAGAAAATCAATAAATCTTTAAAAATTAATAACTTTTAAACCGTAGCTCGGATCAAAAAAGTTAAAACATGAAAGTTGCTCAGAACGACGAGACGAGCCTGATTATGCTATCTGTTTCTTTGCCGGAACCCCCAAGTAGAAGAACTCATAACTTCGGACCCGAATCCGGCAGATGAATAGTGCACACACATCGGTTAATAAATCCCAGATTAATTCTAAAATAACTAAAATGACTTAGAGGCATATTTAGGCAACCCTGCACTACATCATAGCATCGCACGCACTGTGTTGCATCTGTTTGCATTGTATTTACTTGTTTCCTCCCCCTCTTCTCTTTCGGTAGACCCCGACGTTGCCATAGCTCCTGAGGCAGACGCCGCTCCGGAGTACGACTACGTCCCCGACGACCTTGCCCTTGCCCCAGAGCAGACAGGCAAGCACCCCCATTTTGAGCATGCCTATATCGCCTAATCTCTTCTCTCTTATGCTTGCATTAGAACTACTACTGCTACTGTTTTCCTATATCTGTTGCATAGCCTGTTTAATTGTAGCCTACTGTTGATACCTGCCTGTTAACCTAGACTGCTTAGAATAGGCTGGGTAGAGACCCGACAGAGACCCCACTTGATCCCGACTGCCCCGCTGGATATCAGAAGACCCGAGCAACGGGATTGAAGATTAGAACCTGGCACCGCACGTCACTTCCCCTAAGATGCTCGACACTACTGGGTTACTATCGAGTGCCGAGGGTGATACCTCGTCAGCACTTCTGATGATAACCTTGTAGGTTAGTTAATCGGTCGTGGTAAGCGAGGGTGATTCCTCCTACACCACCCCCGATACCGACGCCGTCGCGCAATCTCTCAAGTGTGGACCTCGAGGGTGATTCCTCCTTCGTTCACCTTGATGATAACCTCAAGCGGGAATTCCATCGAGGGTGATTCCTCAGGGTTCCCATTTGTGTCAGACACACGGAGACTTGGTTACTAAGACTGAACACGGAACCATGATAACATGTTACTAAAGACGGGTCGGCCCTGAGGGGTACCCGCGTGAGCATGAATGCAAAGTGATGTGGAGTCGGGTTGACCTGAGAGGTGCCTGTGAGATAACTACGAGGCGTGGCCGGGCATTCTTAGCCCTTGCCGCAAGTCCTCGAGATGGGGCGACGGGGTCACATCGATCGTGAGTCTCTGCTCGTACCGCGCGCTCCTAATCCACTACGGTTTGGATATTTGATCCGAGGGGCCTCTGGCCTGATAGCACTAACCATCACGTGGGCATAGTATGGGCGTTCTGCGTCGTACACTTCAGCCGAAGCTTAATAGACGTCAGCAACTGATGCGGCACACGCTGGGTTGGACTGGGAACGCAACCGCGCTTGTATAAGGGGTTGCTAGGTCTGCTCACCGGTGGTGCACGTAACGTGTAGGAGTTCCCGGGGTGATGGCCCAAGACTCCTGGGGGCATAGGTTAGTCCGGCATGCTGACCTCTCTGTTAAGTATTTGGTCGGGTTGCGGCGTGTTGCTTAGCCGAGGCCGGGCATGACCCAGAAAAGTGTGTCCGGCCGGAGTTAAGCGAGCGTGGTGGGTAAGTTGGTGCACCCCTACAGGGAAGAAACTTCTATCGATAGCCTGTCCTACGGTAACGGACACTCGGAGTTGTATCCCGATCGGTACAACTAGAACATGTGATGAGAACTGGATAGTACGGCTCTAGGATTGCTTTCTCGCAGGGAGTCGAGAAAGAATCCCCGGCCGAGGTTGATGACATTACTGCTATACTTTACTTTATGTTGGTCTGCTCTCTTCTAATGCTGCAAGACCGTTGAAGATGCTGAAAATGCTAGTCTTCGATAGGACTAGGCTTTTCCCCTCTATTCTGGCATTTCTGCAGCCCAGTCCACATATACAGCCCCCTTTGAAAATGTTGCATATGTAGTGTAGATCCTTGCTTGCTGAGTACTTCGGATGAGTACTCACGTTTGCTTTACTTTCTTTTTCCCCCATATCCCATTTGATGCCACCAGACGACGGAGCCCCTGAGCCTGACGTCCCCGTCGACGACCACTACTACTACCAGCCCGGCGAGTACTACTACTACGAGGAGCCGTCCGACGACCAGGAGTAGGATCGGAGGGTCCAGGGCAGGAGGCCTACGCCTTTCGATCATAGCTTTTATTTTACCCCGCCTCTGTGAAGGCCTATCTCTCTCTCTATGTTCTGTAATATATATCTGTACTCAGATATCTAACGCTTCCGCTGACACTTGTATGCCATCGAGCTATGTATTCGAGCCCTCGAGGCCCTGGCTTGTAATATTAAGCTTGTATGAATTTATTTATGTTTTAGAGTTGTGTTGTGATATCTTCAAGTGAGTCCTTAGGCTTGATCGTGTGCATTTGCGTGTATGATTAGTGCATGATTAAGCCGGGGTCGTCACAACACGCATGTATTGTTGCCATTAAGGATAAAAAGATGGGGTCTATTCCTACATGAATAGATCTTGTCTACATCATGTCATCGTTCTTATTGCATTACTCCGTTTCTCCATGAACTTAATACACTAGATGCATGCTAGATAGCGGTCGATGTGTGGAGTAATAGTAGTAGATGCAGACAGGAGTCGGTCTACTAATCTTGGACGTGATGCCTATATACATGTCATTGCCTTGGATATCGTCATAATTATTTGCTCTTCTATCAATTGCCCAACAGTAATTTGTTTACCCACCATATGCTATTTTCTGGAGAGAAGCCTCTAGTAAAATCTACGGGCCCGGGTCTATTTCCTATCATATTATTTTCAGATCTATTAATCCAAAAATACCTTGCTGCACTTTTTCTTTACTTATTTTATTTTGTGTTTTTGGTAGATCTATTTATGCAATCTCATACAATTTAATCTATCTCAATACCGAGGAGGGATTGACAACCTCTCTTACGCGTTGGGTTGCAAGTTTTTGTTATTTGTGTGAAGTTACTGGTTACATAGTTTGGTGGATCCTCCTATTGGATTCATACCTTGGTTTCATAACTGAGGAAAATACTTGACGTTGCTGTGCTGCATCATCCTCTCCTCTTCGGGGAAATACGAACACAGATACAAGCAATCAGCATGAGTTAATCTTCCGGATGAAGTAGCGATTGACAGAGTTCTTCAGTCACTTCCACCAAGCTACAAGGGCTTCGTGATGAACTATAATATGCAAGGGATGGAGAAAATGATCCCTGAGCTCTTCGCGATGCTTAAGGCCGCGGAGGTAGAAATCAAGAAAGAGCATAAAGTGTTGATGGTGAATAAGACCACAAGTTTCAAGAGGAAGTGCAAGGGAAAGAAAGGGAACTTCAAGAAGAATGGCAAAGATAGTTGCCGCTCCCGTGAAGAAACCTAAGGCTGGACCCAAACCCGAGACTGAGTGTTTTTATTGCAAGGGGAATGGTTACTGGAAGCGGAACTGCCCCAAGTACCTGGCAGATAAGAAGGCTGACAACATCAACAAAGGTATATTTGATATACATGTTATTGATGTGTACCTTACTAGTGCTCAAAGTAGCGCCTGGGTATTTGATACTGGTTCGATTTCTAATATTTGTAACTCAAAACAGGAGCTGCGGAATAAACAAAGACTAGCTAAGGACGAGGTGATGATGCGCGTCAGAAATGGTTCCAAGGTTGATGTGTTCGCCGTCGGCGCACTCCCTCTACGTTTACCTTCGGGATTAGTTATGAACCTAAATAATTGTTATTTAGTGCCTGCTTTAAGCATGAACATTATATCTGGATCTTGTTTATTGCGAGACGGTTATTCATTTAAGTCAGAGAATAATGGTTGTTCTATTTATATGGATAATATCTTTTATGGTCATGCACCCCTTGTGAATAATTATTCTTGTTGAATCTCGATCGTAATGATATGCATGTTCATAATATTGATGCCAAAAGATGCAAAGTTAATGATGATAGTTCCACATACTTGTGGCACTTCTGCTTTGGTCATATTGGTGTAAAGTGCATAAAGAAACTCCATGCTGATGGACTTTTGGAATCACTTGATTATGAATCATTTGAGACGTGCGAACCATGCCTCATGGGCACGATGACTAAGAACCCATTTTCTGAAACAATGGAGCAGGGACTTGTTGGAAATAATACATACCGATGTATGTTGTCCAATGAGTGTTGAAGCACGCGGTGGATATCGTTATTTTCTTACCTTCACGGACGATTTAAGTAGATACGGGTATATTTACTTAATGAAATGCAAGTCTGAAACATTTGAAAAGTTCAAAGAATTTCATAATGAAGTGGAGAATCATCGTAACAAGAAAATAAAGTTTCTACGATCCGATCATGGAGGTGAATATTTGAGTTACGAGTTTGGCACACATTTAACCCAATGTGGAATTGTTTCACAACTCATGCCACCTGGAACACCATAGCATAGTGGTGTGTCCGAGCATCGTAATCGTACTTTATTGGATATGGTGCATTCTATGATGTCTCTTACCGATTTGCCACTATCGTTTTGGGGTTATGCATTAGAGACAGCCGCATTCACTTTAAATAGGGCACCGTCTAAATCCGTTGAGATGACACCGTATGAATTATGGCTTGGTAAGAAACCTAAGACGTCGTTTCTTAAAGTTTTGGGATGCGATGCTTATTTCAAGAGGCTTCATCCTGATAAGCTCGAACCCAAAGTGGAGAACTGCATCTTCATAGGATACCCTAAAGAGACTATTGGGTATACCTTCTATCACAGATCCGAGGGCAAGATATTTGTTTCCAAGAATGGGTCCTTTCTAGAGAAGGAGTTTCTCTCAAAAGAAGTGAGTGGGAGGAAAGTAGAACTTGATGAGGTAATTGTACCTTCTCTCGAATTGGAAAGTAGCATATCACAGAAAGCAGTTCCCGTGATGCCTGCACCAACCTGATAACCCACAAGTATTGGGGATCGCAACAGCTTTCGAGGGTAGAGTATTCAACCCAAATTTATAGATTCGAAACAAGGGGAGCCAAAGAATATTTGAAGGTATTAGCAGTTGAGTTGTCAATTCAACCACACCTGGAGATTAAATATCTGCAGCAAAGTGATCAGTAGCATAGTAGTATGATAATTTTGATAGCAGTGGTAACAGTAGCAGTAACGGTAACAGTGATAGCAATGATTTTGTAGAAAGTGTAATAGTAGAACAGCAGTAGTAACTTAGCAAGAGCAATGTGTGGAAAATTCATAGGCATTGGATCGGTGAATTCGTTGGATGATATTCATCATATAACAATCATAACCTAGGGTGCTACAAAACTAGCTCCAGTTCATAAATATAATGTAGGCATGTATTCCGAAAATAGTCATACGTGCTTATGGAAAGAACTTGCATGACATCTTTTGTCCTACCCTCCCATGGCAGCGGGGTCCATAAGGAAACTAAGGGATATTAAGGCCTCCTTTTAATAGAGAACCGGAACAAAGCATTAACGCATAGTGAATACATGAACTCCTCAAACTACGGTCATCACCGGAAAGTATCTCGACTATTGCCACTCCGGGGTTTACGGATCATAACACATAGCAGGTGCATATAACTTGCAAGATAGGATCTAGAACATAGATATAATGGTGAAAACATAAACGGTTCAGATCTTAAATCATGGCACTCGGGCCCTAGTGACAAGCATTAAGCATGACAAAGTCATAGCAACATCAATCTCAGAACATAGTGGATACTAGGGATCAAGCCCTAACAAAACTAACTCAATTACATGATGAATCCCATCCAACTCATCACTGATCAGCGAGCCTACGAAGGAATTACTCACTCCTGATGGGGAGCATCATGGAAGTGGCGATGAAGGAGGGTTGGTGATGATGAAGATCGGAGATTCCCCTCTCCAGAGCCCCAAACGGACTCCAGATCTGGCCTCCCGATGAAGAACAGGAGGTGGCGGCGGCTCCGTCTTGTGAAACGCGATAATTCTTCCTCCCTGATTTTTTTCCTCCAAAAATAGGATTTTATAGCGTCGGAGTCAGGGTCTGCGGGGCCACCAGGTGGGCACAACCCACCTAGGCGCGCCTTGGTGGGTTGTGCTCAACCAGGGGCCCCCCCTTCGGTGGTTCTTGGCTCCAGTATTTTTCTTTTATTGTAAAACAACTCTCCAAAAAGTTTCGTTCCATTCCGAGAACTTTTATTTCTGCACAAAAACAACACCATGGTAGTTCTACTAAAAACAACGTCAGTCCAGGTTAGTTTCATTCAAATCATGAAAATTAGAGTCCAAAACAAGAGCAAAAGCGTTAGAAAAAGTAGATATGAGGGAGACGTATCACAACCGGAGAGGAAGATAATGATCATGATCATGAAACTTCGGATCAAGTTACTACTAAACTTTGTAGGTTGACCAGGACATGTTCCGCACCAGAGTGGTATGGTAATCCCGTCCTGGAAGTCATGTTGTTAGACAATGGTGAACCTATGAACTATGAAGAAGCAATGATGAGCCCGGATTCCAACAAATGGCTTGAGGCCATGAAATCCGAGATATTATCCATATATGACAACAAAGTATGGACTTTGGTGGACTTGCCCGATAACCGGCAAGCCATTGAGAATAAATGGATCTTTAAGAAGAAGACAGACGCTGATGGTAATGTCACCATCTATAAAGCTCGACTTGTCACAAAATGTTTTCGACAAATTCAAGGAGTTGACTACGATGAGACTTTCTCACCTGTAGTGATGCTTAAGTCTGTTAGAATTATGTTAGCAATTGTCGCATACTACGATTATGAAATCTGGCAGATGGACGTCAAAACAACGTTCCTTAAAGGGTTCCTTAAGGAAGAGTTGTATATGATGCAACCGGAAGGTTTTTTCGATCCTAAGGATGCTAACAAGGTATGCAAGCTCCAGCGATCCATCTATGGACTGGTGAAAGCATCTCGGAGTTGGAATATACACTTTGATGAGGTGATCAAGGCTTTTGGTTTTATACAAACTTACGGAGAAGCTTGTATTTACAAGAAAGTGAGTGGGAGCTCTATAGCATTTCTGATAAGTATATGTGGATGACATATTGTTGATTGGAAATGATGTAGAATTTCTGGACAGCATAAAGAGTTGTTTGAAAGGAGTTTTTCGAAGGAAGACCTGGGTAAAGGTTCTTACATATTGGGCATTAAGATCTATAGAGATAGATGAAGACGCCTAATAAGACTTTCACAGACCACATACCTTGACAAGATTTTGAAGGAGTTCAAAATGGATCATTCAAAGGAGTACTTGCCTGTATTGTATGGTGTGAAGGTGAGTAAGACTCAAAGCTGAACCACACCAGAAGAAAGAGAAAGGATGAAAGTCACCCCCTATGCCTTAATCATAGGCTCTATAATGTATGCCATGCTGTGTACCATACCTGATGTGTGCCTTGCCAAGAGTCTGGCAAGGGGGTACAAGAGTGATCCAGGAGTGGATCACTGGACAGCGGTCCAAAAATCCTTAGGTACCTAAAGAGGACTAAGGAAATGTTTCTCAGTTATGGAGGTGACAAAGAGTTCGTCGTAAAGGGTAACGTAGATGCAAGCTTTGACACCGATCCGGATGACTCTGAGTCTCAATCCGGATACGTATTGAATGTCGGACCAGTTAGCTAGAGTAGATCCATGCATAACATTGTAGACATAGAGATTTGCAAAGCACATACGGATCTGAATGTGGCAGACCCGTTGACTAAAACCTCTCTCACAAGCAAAAACATGATCTAACCCCAGAACTCATTGGGTGTTAATCACATAGCGATGTGAACTAGATTATTGACTCTAGTGCAAGTGGGAGACTGTTGGAAATATGACCTAGAGACAATAATAAAATGGTTATTATCATATTTCCCGTTCATGATAAATGTTTATTATTCATGCTAGAATTGTATTGATCGGAAACTCAAATACATGTGTGAATACATAAACTACACAGTGTCCCTAGTAAGCCTCTACTAGACTAGCTAGTTGATCAAAGATGGTTAAGGTTTCCTAACCATGGACATGAGTTGTCATTTGATAACGGGATCGCATCATTAGGAGAATGATGTGATGGACAAGACCCAACCGTAAGCTTAGCATATGATCGTATCACTTTAGTTTTTGCTAAAGCTTTCTTCATGTCAAGTATCTATTACTAAGACCATGAGATCATGCAACTCCCGGATACCGGAGCAATGCCTTGTGTGCTATCAAACGTCACTTCGTAACTGGGTCATCATAAAGGTGCTCTACAGGTATCTTTGAAGGTGTCCGTTGGTTTGCATGGATCGAGACTGGGTTTTGTCACTCCGTATAACGGAGAGATATCTCTGGGCCCTCTCGGTAATACAACATCGTAAAGAGCTTGCATGCATGTGGCTAATGAGTTAGTCACGGGATCTTGTATTATAGAACGAGTAAAGGGACTTGCCAGCAACGAGATTGAACTAGGTATGGAGATACCAACGATCGTATCTCAGGCAAGTAACATATCGCCAGACAAAAGGAATTGCATACAGGATTACCTGAATCCTCAACATCGTGGTTCAACCGATAAAGATCTTCGTTGAATATGTGGGAACCAATATGGGCATCCAGGTCCCGCTATTGGTTATTGACCGGAGAGGTGTCTCGGTCATGTCTACATGATTCTCGAACCCGCAGGGTCCGCACGCTTAACGTTCGATGACGCTAGAGTAGTATGGGGATATGTGCATTGGTAACCAAATGTTGTTCGGAGTCCTGGATGAGATCCTGGACATCACGAGGAGCTCCAGAGGCAAATATTTATATATAGGAAGTCCTGTTTTGCTCGCCGGAAAAGTTCCGGGTATTATCGGTATTGTACCGGGAGTGTCGAAAGGGGTCCGGGGGTTCATAGGGAGGTCCACCTACCCCGGGGCCCACATGGGCTGTAAGGGGTGCGCCTTGGCCTATATGGGCCAGGGGCACCAGCCCCAAGAGGCCCATGCGCCAAGAGGGGAGAGAGGGGGAAGAGTCCTAAGGGGGAAAGGCATCCCCCTTGGTGCCTTGGGGAGGGAGGACTCCTCCCTTGGCCGCCTCCCCTCCTTGGAGGAGGGGCTACGGCTGCGACCCCAGCCCTACCCCTTGCCTCCTATATATAGTGGGGGAGAGGGAGGGGCTGGACACACCAATTCCCACGCCCCGACGGCAGCCCTACCTCTCCCATAACTCTGTTTTCTCTTCAGATTGGTTCCGGCAGTGTTTGGCGAAGCCCTGCCGGCACTGTATCACGACCATCTCCAGCACGCCGTCATGCTGGTTGAGACCCCATCTACTTCTTCCCCTTCTCTTGCTGTATCAAGGAGGAGGAGACGTCATTGAGCTGCATGTGTGCTAAACGCGGAGGTGCCGTCCGTTCGGTACTTCATCGGATTGGATCGCGATTGGATCGCGAAGAGTATGACTACATCAACCGTGTTATATACGCTTCCACTTTCGGTCTACAAGGGTATATAGACACACTCCCCTCTCGTAGCTATGCATCTCCTAGATTGGATCTTGGGCATTTCGTAGGAATTTTTTTATTTTCATGCTTCGTTCCCCATCAACCAACTCCGACGCCGACGCATTGACACACTCGGACGCTTGGCCTCGTCGGCATCCACTATTTGAAGGCGGATGAACCCGACTTACAACACACCACATCCCATCGTCTCTCCATCTTCCTCCCGTGCACCACGTCCGCCATGACCGTGAGCAGGAAGGCATCATGGGAGAGCCTCTTGACCCAGTAGAAGCACGAGGTGGCCGCCCTTGCGGCCGCCTGGCAGAGTCGTTGTGCCAGGTGGATAGAGGCCAACATGCTGGCCAGCTCTCCGAACGTCTCTGACAACCCCACAATAGAGATTGGCTGGGACGACGACTCTGTGCCGGAGCCCTCCCCGGTGCATGCTGGCTTGACGATGGTGTAAGCACATGCGTACTTCAACGCCGCCATGCCCGAGGAGCTGCCGGCACCCACGCCTATGTCAACGTTCCGGCAGGCGCGGGAGGAACGACGCTATAACATGTTCCTCCTCGAGCAACACCGGTTGGCGGAGGGCCAGATCTACGGCAAGCGCGCTAGTGTGGAGGCCGTGGTGGCCATGGTCGCGTTGAACCCCAATTTCATCGCCGAGCAGTAGGCGCTCTACGAGGCTGCCTCCACTCAAGCCGCCGCTCGCAACGTGCACGCGATGCTGGCTGCGTAGGTGATCGTGGACGAGAAAGCCGCTAGTTGTCCGTCCTACGTGCCGCCAAACGCTGTTTATCCACGTCGTAGGGACGACGAGCGTGCCAGCCCCTTCACTTTCATCATGGACCTCACGTCCACTGGCGACAGACAGGTCACGGACTCCGACGAGGATGAGTAGGGATGGAAGGCGACGGGGGCTCGAGTCCCAAATGGGCTGGTCCGCCTCCCATGTTCTACTCTTCCTTGCCGGTGACCACACGTTCACTTCACGGGTTTTATCCCCGCCGCTCATGGATACGGCAGATGGAGGAGGCGATCGCCGGAAGGGAATAACAATGACTTGGAAGAGGGCACCGCCGTAGGCTAGGTTTAGGTCCGGTCTCCATATTTTTTATGAAAACTATCCTAAATGTAATGAATTTCATTCGGTTTATATAAAAATCATCTGGTTTGCATGTAATTCGTTTGATTAGTTGAGATGAATGCAGTGTGCGGGTCAGAGATGCCATAACTCTCGTTGGTGATGGATGTTGTTGCCGAAGCCTCGCCTTGCCTCTCACCGTAGCTTTCTCTCTCACACACACACGTATGTAGAAGAAAGAAGGTGGAAGAACAAGACGCACACAGCGAGCTTTACCCGGTGCACGTACGCCGCCGGCCGCACGAACGACTGCTTGTTTTCTTTCCTGAGCACGAACTCAGCACGCCAGACTACAACGAGTACACAAAGGGCCTTTTATACCCAAGCTACACACACCAGGCTAGCTACCACACGCAAGCACCCACGCACTGACTTGGCTTGCCGCTGCACTCGGCCACCACTAACAGCACTACTCACACGAGCTAACTAACTCAGCCATGCATGCAACTAGACGCAGTGCCCACGCAACACCTGCCCCGTGCTCCTCAGCTCCCGCGCACGCACGCCAACGGGACGCGACTGGTTCCAGCGCCCGGCTCGGCCATAACCCGCGCGTCCGTCTAACCAACCCACACACATGCACACATACACGTGCAGTCACACACACACACCCGTGCACTCCCGCCACGGACCCGATGTAGCTCAGGCTGCACCCGACGCGTCCAGTGCGCGCACGCACACGCACCCGACGTGGTCGCCGCCGTGACGGACACGGCTTATTCCTAACATTCACCCCCTAAGCCGTGGCTCAGAGGAGTCCGCCGTCTTCAACGCCGGCGTCCGCCATCAGCGTGCGCTCAGCCGCGGACTCCCTCCGCAGCTGGGGGCAGTCGCGCTTGAAGTGTCCGCGCTCGCCGCACTTGTAGCAGCGCCCGCGTCGGTTGCCGCCGTTGCCCGACGCCACGCTCCGCCCGTCGTCGTCGTCGCGCGCTCCTCCCTGCTGCCGCTCCCATGCCCGCTACTGCGCCATGGTCAGTAGCAGCTGATCGCCGCCACGCTCACCGCCGTCTTGTCCACGGCGCCGAACCGGCTCGTCAAACACGCGCAGCCGCCCGAGTGCCTCGTCGAACGTCATCTCGTCGAGGTTGCAGAACTGCTCGATGCCGGCGACGACGGGGAACAGCCGATTGGGGACGGTGTCCAGGAGCTTTTTCACCAGCACCGCGTCGCCGAGCGTCTCCCCGAGGTTCGCGAACCGTGCCGTCATCCCCGCTAGCCTCCCGGCGTACGCATCCAGCGCCTCGCCGTCCGCCATCTTCATGCGATCGAGCTTCCCGCGCAGCATCGCCCGCCTCGCCACGCGCACCCGATCGGCGCCGACGAACCTCACCTTCAGGGAGTCCCATACCTCCCTGGCGGTGAGCTTCGTCGCCACCTGCAGCAGCACGTCCTTCGGCAGCGCTCCGAGGATCAACGCGCGCGCCGTCTTGCACTTCTTGGCGTTCACCGCCGCGTCGCCGGCACTACCGCCTCCCACACAGTGTGGACGTCGAGGATCGCATGCGCCTTGATCGCCCACACCGTGTAGTTGTCTAGTGTGAGCATCGGCATCGCCATCGACACCGATCCACCCGCGCCGCCGCCGTGTGGGACGAGCGCCATGGTCGCCGGTGATCGCCCGAACCGAAGCTCTGATACCAATTGTTGTTGCCGAAGCCTCGCCTTGCCTCTCACCGTAGCTTTCTCTCTCTCTCTCTCTCACGCATGTATGTAGAAGAAAGAAGGTGGAAGAACAAGACGCACACAGCAAGCTTTACCCGGCGCACGTACGCCGCCGGCCGCATGAACGGCTGCTTGTTTTCTTTCCTGAGCACGAACTCAGCACGCCAGACTACAACGAGTACACGAAGGGCCATTTATACCCAAGCTACACACACCAGGCTAACTACCACACGCAAGCACCCACGCACTGACTTGGCTTGCCGCTGCACTCGGCCACCACTAACAGCACTACTCACACGAGCTAACTAACTCAGCCATGCATGCAACTAGACGCAGTGCCCACGCAACGCCCGCCCCGCGCTCCTCAGCTCCCGCGCCCGTCGCGCACGCACGCCAACGGGGCGCGACTGGTTCCAGCGCCCGGCGCGGCCACACCCCGCGCGTCCGTCTAACCAACCCACACACACGCGCACATACACGTGAACACACACACACACCCATGCACTCCCGCCACGGACCCGATGCAACTCAGGCTGCACCCGACGCGTCCGGTGCGCGCACGCACACGCACCCGGCGTGGTCGCCGCCGTGACGGACACGGCTTATTCCTAACAATGGACCCCCTAAAAAACAGTTCCCGCGTCTTTAGTTTATTCTGCTTCTTTTACTCAGATCCGTGTGTCTCTTTCACCGGCCTGCTCATCATCTCACGATCATCTCTCTTTTCCGGTGCGCGCACGCACACGCACCCGACGTGGTCGCCGCCGTGACGGACACGGCTTATTCCTAACAATGGACCCCCTAAAAAACAGTTCCCGCGTCTTTAGTTTATTCTGCTTCTTTAACTCAGATCCGTGTGTCTCTTTCACCGGCCTGCTCATCATCTCACGATCATCTCTCGTTTCCGAAAGCCTACACAATCTGCAAGCATCGCTCATCCCACCTCGTCTCTGTCAGAGTGCTGGTTTGTTTGTGCTGTAAAGACTCCCCTTGAGACCACACTACTTCTTTCCCGCGAAAAAAAAAATAGATCACACCACTTCTTTATTCGCGCCTCGATTCGACGGTCCGTATCTACACTGATATCACCACCTGCAGTGCAAGTGTGCAACACAGTGGTAGCCATATCTAGGCTCGCTCCTGTTGCATGCAGAAGCGACACTAGGTGCTGAAGTTTGCAAGTGACTCAGATGGCGTCTCGCCGGAGGGTTGAGGAGAGCGTGTGGGTGGCGGACGTGGATGCGGCGCTGAGCGGCCATGATCCGTCGACGGAGGCAGCGCAGTGGCAGTGGCACTGCATCTACCGCGTGCCAGCGTGCATCAAGCACCTGAATCTCAAGGCCTACCAGCCGCAGGTGGTGTCCCTGGGCCCTTTCCACCACGGCGAGCCGCACCTGCTGCCCATGGACATGCACAAGCGCCGGTCACTCCTCCACTTGCTCCGGCGCGCGCGCAAGCCGCTGTCGGAGTTCGTAGTGGCCGTGGCCGGCGTGGCGGAGCAGCTGGAGGGCGCGTACCAGGGCCTCGCCGACGACTGGCGCGACGGCCTCAGCTGCGAGGAGGAGAGGAGGGAGAGGTTCCTCGAGATGATGGTCACCGACGGGTGCTTCCTGCTGGAGGTGATGAGGACGGCGTCCGGTTTCGAGGTGAACGACTACGCGCCCAACGACCCTGTCTTCAGCAACCACGGCCTGCTCTACACCGTGCCCTACATCCGCCGCGACATGATCATGATCGAGAACCAGCTGCCGCTCCTCGTCCTCCACAAGCTCCTCGCCGTCGAGACCGGCAGAGATGGGGTAATGAATTACAGTTTAGCTAGATTTCAGTCGACTACTTTTCGAGTTTGGGTCAGTCGATTTTCGAATCATGGAACGAGAAGGAAGGGGCTCGCCGAACAGAAGGAATGGGCTCGCCGTCATCACCCCATTATCTATCTTAGGGTTCAGGGTGGGGGCGGTGGTAGCCGGCGGTGGTGGGGGCGGTGGTGGGGCGGTGGCCGGAGAAAAAGCTCGTGTGGGGGGGCCTTAGAGGGATGGCCGGGGCGGCGGAAGACCGGCGGTGGGGGATGGTTTAGGGGAGGGCGGGGTGGCGAGGCGGTCGTGGGAGCGCCGCCGGCCGCGGGAGGCGGGGCCGGCGGTTAGGGCTGGGCTGGATCGGCAGGTGCGCGAGAGGAAGAAGAGGCAGGAGGTTGAAGACGAACGGCGTCCATTGGATTTTGATCGAACGGTTGAGACAGAAGATGGAGAATCTGACTGACCTTTTTCAAATTTCAGTCGACTGTCGCCTAGCCGCTCCCAATGATCCCAATGAATTAAGCCATGCATGAGACAGTGCATGCATTCTTTAACTTTACTTATACGTATTTCGGCGAATTCAACACAATTATTATACTGTAGAAAAGAGTAAAGCTGAACAGAAGATCCGAACATCAAAGTGTAGCCAAATGGTTCTTTATTCCATTGCTCCATTGCAAGCAACGTATTTGATGGTCCGCAAAAAAAACGTATTTGATGCTTTACTTTCTGGCTTGTAGTACAAAAAAAGTAAAAATTCCAAGTGCACCACTTTAGCTTTTTGCAAGTGCTATGTGCTGATAGATCTCACACTGAAGTCGGCCTTTGCCATGATCGTACCTAATGGTACGGACGGACGTTGTTGGCAGCAGAACGAGGACTTTATCAACCGGATGGTGCAGAGGTTTCTATCTCCAGCTGCTTGGCCTCCGGCGACCGGCGTCGGACTGGCGCTCCACCCGCTGGACATCCTCCGACGGAGCCTGCTCTACGGCCCCATGCAGATGTCTCTCCCCGCGCCTCCGGATCACTCGGTCCCGGACGACATCATCCGGTCCGCCGAGGAGCTCTACGAGGCGGGCGTTCGGTTCAAGCGGAGCCGGACGAGCAGCCTCCTGGACATCAGCTTCCACCGCGGCGTGCTCCGCCTGCCGGCCATCGTGGTCGACGACACCACGGAGTACATGCTCCTGAACCTGATGGCGTTCGAGAGGCTGCACGCTGGCGCCGGCAACGAGGTGACCGCCTACGTCTTCTTCATGGACAACATGATCGACACGGCGGCGGACGTGGCGCTGCTGGCCTGCAGGCGGATCGTCCACAACACGGTGGGCAGCGACAAGGCGGTGGCGAAGCTCTTCAGCGGGATGTCGAGGGACGTGGTGCTGGAGCCGCAGAGCGCGCTGGACGACGTGCACCGCCAGGTGAACGCCTACTGCCGGAAGAGGTGGAACCGCTGGCGCGCCAACCTGGTGCACACCTACTTCAAGAGCCCCTGGTCGTTCCTCTCCCTCGCCGCCGCTATCTTCCTCCTCGGCATGACCATCATGCAGACCGTCTACACCGTGCTACAGTTCTACCAGGATGCCACCACCAGCTAGCTTATTATATCTAAGCTATAAGTTCCACTTCTACCTTGTTCGATTTACTCCTGATATTTGAGTGAAGCGTGTTTGATCACGGTGTGGCTTTTACCGATAATGTTTTAGTTGCATCAGTTCATGACTGTAATGACATTACTCATATGATGCTGTCGTAGAAAAATGAGAATAATATTTTGATCCGTGTTCAACTTACCGGGCAGCTCTTATCCTCATCCTGGGGCAGTATAAAATAGAGTCAATTACACCGGTGCTATTAGAACTTGTCGTGAACGGTCACTTTGATGCTAGAACTTGCGGCATACATTGAACTAGTGTAAAAACCTGGCTCAGGCGTGCAAATAGTGTTTGGATACGAAAGCGACACTGACTAGGCTCACTTGCATGACGCAGGTCCCGCTGTCAGCCACCAGATGACATGCGGCCTGTTATTTTACCAAAAAGAAACTCGAAATTTTTTGTCCTCACGAAATAGCCCCTGACACGTGTCAAAATGTTGGCCATATGGGTTCCATATGTCAGCGACACATAAGTTATAAAAAAAATAACACGACTGGGAATCGGACCATGTAGGTTTGCTAGCTTCCGCCAATGGTTAACCACGACTAGACTTTCTTGTTTTGACAAGATACGCCATGTATATATCCTTCACGTCCTATGTGGGCTGCAGTTGGTGGGACCCATTGTGCATTGTTATTTTTTTTACAAAATCTATTTATATTATAATCATGTGTTACAAAAAAATATACATATTAGTAAAATAAATTAAATTATAAAAATGAGCACTTTATATGCATGGATATTTTATATGCAACTTGGGCAAATAAATTTGCAGGCCAGATGGAGCTTACTGACGTGTGCCCTCTCTGTGGTCTCGAGCGCGAGGACACGTTTCACGTGTTTTGCAGGTGCCCAAGAGCTGTTGACCTGTGGCAAGCCATGGCGCAAGTTTGGCGGATACCTGATGTTAAATCAATCCGCAATACAGGACCGGAGTGGTTCCTGAATCTCATCGCGGAGTGTGACGAGGGTGACCGCCTCAGAGTCCTCATGCTTATGTGGAGGTGCTGGCACGTGCGTAACGAGATCCAACATGACAAGACACCGCCGCCCATGAAGGTGTCCCGACGGTTCCTTCAAAGCAATGTCACCTCACTGTTGGGGATCCAACAATACCCGGCCGGGGACTGGGACAAGGGAAAGATGGTCATCCAACTAGAGGGAGCGGAGCAGCCAATATCGCATGTGGACGTTGGCTGGAAGTCTCAGCGCAAGTGGAGCCCGCCTCCGGAAGGTTGGGCGAAGCTCAACGTGGATGGGTCATTCTCACACGAGGATGGAAGCGCCGGTGCCGGCATGCTCTTGCGCGGGCACGACGGCGCCATCATTTTCTCTGCATGCCGTTCCCTTCGGTCATGCCCGGACCCATTGCACGCTGAGTTGGCCGGGTGCACGGAGGGACTCGGCCTAGCTTTGCAGTGGACGGAGTTGCCGATTATCCTGGAGTGTGACAGTATGTAGGCCGTGCAGATGATCAAGGCAAAAAGGACCGGATCGTTCCCAGCACGCGATGGTGGTCTCAGAAGTAAAGAGTCTTATGGGTACAAGGGAGTGTTGTGTTACTCACATCTCTAGAGAGCAAAATAATGTTAGTCATGTGTTAGCAAACTTCGGTCGAACGGAGAACCGTACTGTGGTCTGGCTCCGCTCTGGACCTGCTAATGTCCCTAGTCTGTGTAGGGATGAATTCGTGTGCTCTTGAGTAATACAATCCTTTTACCCCCGCAAAAAAAATGTGAACATTTTAAACATATATGACCATTTATTAAATATATAAAAACTAAAAATTCCATTTTATGTATTGTTAATTATGCAAATTATAATGTGAATACTTTTGTAATTTATAATTCGAATATATGGATAATTTTTAATTAAAAAGTGAATAATTTTATAATTTAATTGTTTAAATCTATATATTATTTATAAAATTTTATTATAATTTATATGAGTACTAGAATAGTACTAATGACATGTTTTCCCGCAAGTAGAGATTATAAAGTGCTCGTTGTAAGTAATTACATCGATATAGTCTTCATCAATGCTCCATGCGATTTTCGATTTAAATTGAGGAATTTGTGTTACACACAATGTGGTGGCACAGTTAGTTGGAAATTGTTCCAAACAGGTTACTGTGGCGAATTCTATAACAAAGGCTAAATATGTTGACGCTTTAGAAGCGACAAAGAAGTTGTTGAATCATATAGTTCACTCATGAACTTAGTATGGTTCCAAGATGGCTTTGGTCAATGGGATACTATTGCAGATAGTTGCTCCATAGCTCAGTCTGAGGAATCAGGTTTCGACCAATGATTCACACATATGCAAAGCCAAGTCCACACAAAATATGAATTTTGTGAAAGCGTGAAAACGCGAGGATATGCAAAGATACACACGGAGTTGAAGTCGTCAGATCCGTTGGACATCAGGCTATACCACAAGCGAAGCATATTTACACCGGTGTGCCACATGTGTAAAGTGCATTAGCATTAACTAGATTATTGACTCTAGTGCAAGTGGGAGTCTGTAGGAGATATGCCCTAGAGGCAATAATAAAAGTTATTGATTATCTCCCTGTTCATAATTAGGTTTATGTTCCATGCTATAACTGCTATGGTTCTCGAGTCTGCAATAACCACGAGGCTCGGAGGAAGACTCATATGCACGTGTGGGATAATAAACGGTAAAATATATTCCTAGTCTGGCCTCTAAGACTAGCTCAAGTGTTGCATGATGGTTCTGTTTTCCTGATCATGGGCATGTCTATGCCAGCAATTTTGAGGGCACAATGTTAGAAGAACATTTGTGTTGAATCGACCCGAATTGATGTTATGCTATGAGATACATTCGTCACAAGTTAATGGTTAATAACATAGAGATGGTTAACGTTTGCATGATTTCTCAGACCATGAGAGTATCGAGTTTCTTCATGCTTGATTCATGAACTTTAGGGTTTGTTAAATGTCATCCGTAACTGGATGGCTATTACGGCGGCTTATGGGTTCATGGGAAAGTATGTCAAGTAACTTGATAGTTCAAGATTGGGATTTGCTCCTCCGACGATGGAGAGATATCTCTAGGCCCTCTCGGTGTTACGGTATCCATCATCGTCTGGCCAGACACATTGTGATTTGATCACAGGGATGCCGGAACACAGGAACAAGAAAAGAGAACAATACCGGTAACGAGGTAACTGGCATAGTGGACAAAGTTGTTGATCCACGGGGATGCTAATACATCTCACCTCGGGTATTCGTAACATATCGCGAAGCAACGGGAATAGCACACGGCAACTGGAGGTTCACTCAAATATTCATTCATGTGGGTATAGGGGTCAATATGGGTGTCCACGGCTCCGATGTTGATCATTGATTAGAAAGGGTTCCGGTCATGTCTATACTTCACCGAACCTATAGGGTCACACGCTAAAGGGTCATCTATCTGTTGAATACTAGACAGGGAGTCTGAGAGAAATTCGCCGAAAAAGTTTCGGAGACAACGGAAGAGTTCCGGAAAGAGAATAGCGAAATAGTTTCATAAAACCGAAAAGTTGTTTTGGGGTATACCATTAAGTTAAATTGGTTTTGGGACACGCCTGATAATTCTTGGAGGGTGCCAGAATCATTCTGAAAACTTCTGGAAATTTTCCGGGATAAAAACCGAAAATGTTCCGTAGCTGCCGAAACCACTTCAGATGCTTTTCGCAGATGAAAATCACTAATCCGGAATTGTTCTGGAATGCGTTGAAAATTATTTTAGTGGGTACTGGAAATGTTCTAAGCTCACATAAATTTTTTCAGTTTGAACGGACGCTAAAAAATGTCGTCGTGAATAGTGAAAGTGCTTTTTGGGATATTTTTTGGAGAGCCACCTTTTTGGACTTAGTCAAAGTTCTAGAAGGAAGTGGCTTACAAGGGAAGGAACCCCATTTGGGGGGGGGCTAGGGGTGGCCGGCCATGGGTGGTGGAGCTCCACATGGCATCCCATTTTGTCCTTAACACCCTCATGTGTAACCTAATGCATGGGGGTTTTTGGTAATTTGTGGAGGCACACTAACCCTTGGCTTTCCTATAAATAGAGGAGGTGAGGGCTGCCATCTCTTCATCCCTTGCTCTCATACACATGCCATGACATTTCTGGCTTCTCTCTCCCTCCCAGCGAAATAGTTTCGTAGAGCTGAAAGGCTGTCTAGGTTCCGGTGGGAACTAGTTCTGGACGGCGAAGCCCTGCCGGATAGATGACACCGTATGTGTGCAACCCCGTAGAGAGGTCATAGTTTCGATCTTTGTGCCCGAGGGGCTGTTTTGAGAGTGCCTCCCGAAGGGCTGTCCAAGTGACGGTCCGAGTTCTGTGAGTCCTCCCGAAGGGCTATCCGAGTGACCGTCCGAGTTTTGAGGGTCCTCCCGAAGGGCTGTCCGCGACACCATCTGATGGACTGTCCGACCGCCTCCCGGAGGGCTGTCCGTGGGGCAGATAAGGGAGTACATCCTCGCGGTTGGGAGGTTGTAAATCCTAGCTGCGGGGATCTGCACCGCCGATCGTCGTCGACTCTACTTCCGCTGCGCTACAAGTCGGTAACGAAAATGATCAAACCTTGTATGCAGTCTCCATAGTGGTCCTGGGCTGGTGCGTAGGTCAGAAATTTTTTGTTTTCTGTCGCGTTACCCTACAGTGGCATCATGAGCCGTGCTATGCGTAGATGCATGTTGCGATCTACAATACATAGAGATGTATGGGTGTTGCACAATATAATTAGGTAGTAGATGAGTTCTATTACTGAAAATTATTTGTGCGGGTAGCAGATGAAATCTGTTACCCGGTATTCTTGATGCTTCCCTGGAATTTGCATATTTCTGATCTTGATAATAGCATGGTGGAGTTTCAATGTTCTGGCAATCCGCGATCCTGATTGATCAACGAAGTGCTAACAGTTCATTGAATTCCTGTGACGCCCCTGACTTAATTGTGCACTAATCATACACGCAAACATGCACGATCAAGCACAGGGACTCACGGGAAGATATCACAACACAACTCTAACACAAATAAACGGAGATCCACAACATTACAGACCAGGGATCACGAGGATCCGAATACATAAGTCAGTCATACAAATATTATCTGAGTACAGACATAGTTAGACAAGTTTTGCCTTAAGAAGGCTAGCACAAACAACGACTCTAGATCAAAAGGCGAATGCCTCCTGCTTGGGAGCCTCCGATCCTACTCCTGCTCGACTGGCTCGATCCAGTAGTACGTGCCCTCTGGACCCTCCTGGTAGTAAGCTCCTGTGGTGGCATCTGGCTCCGGGGCTCCATCGTCTGATGTATCATCAAGGTGGGGGTATGGGGAAAAGAGAAAGTAAAGCAACCGTGAGTACTCATCCGAAGTACTCAGCAAGCAAGGATCTATACTACATATGCAACACTATCAATGAAGAAAGGCTGTATATGTGGACTGGGCTGCAGAAATGCCAGAATAGAGAGAAGGCCTAGTCCTATCGAAGACTAGCATCTTCACGAAGTCATCATCTTGCAGCAGTAGAAGAGAGTAGAATAGCATTTTATTTAGCAAACATGTTGAAGCAAGCCTAGAGATCCTTCCTCGACTCCCAGCGAGAAAGCGATCCCGAAGCTTCAATTAAGTAACAAGTATCCAGTTCAAGTAGTAGATCGGGATACACAAACTGAGCGTCCTTTACCGTAGGACCGGCTATCGATAGATTATTCCTCCCTGCAGGGGTGCACTACTGTTACCCAACACGCTCGATCAACTCTGGTCGGACACACTTGCTGGGTAATGCCCGGCCTCGGAAGATCAACACGAAGCAGCGCTCTACCTAGGCTCAGTAGAGAGGTCAGCACGCCGGACTAACCTATGCACCCAGAGGTCTTGGGCCATCGCCCTGGGCACCCTGCGCTTTGCGAGACTGGCCGGGGTGCAGGCGCGACACTGAACTCGTCAGTGAAGTATCCAGCCCAATCCCGACAATCTACCCGCACGGTGAACCGTGACGTCTGCTGAACTTTCGGGAGAAACGTACGACGTAGAGGGCCCCATAAACCATAATCCCGCGTGGTGGTAGTGCGTATAGGGCACGTCGACCCACTCAGATTAAACACCCAAATCCGATAGGCTGATTTAGTAACACGCGGAGACGATCAGAGTTTCTGAAACTCCGCCACAATATCACACTCGAGTGCCCTTCCGGCACACCCGACAACATAGATCCCCTGCGGGTACCCATCAGGGTCGACCCGCCTGTAACAATGGTCAAAGTAACCATGTGGTCATATCATCAAGGGGGGAAAACCCCGAGGAATCACCCTCGGCGGATTCCACCCGATGAAATCATCAGGGTGAACGTATGAGGCATCACCCTCGAGGTTCACACTGAGGGGTTGCACGACAGAGTCGTATCGGAAGTGGAGAAGGAGGAATCACCCTCGATGACCATGACCGAACAGCTACGCTGCAGAGTATTCATCAGGAGTGCGTTACGAGGTATCACCCTCGGCACTCGATAGTAGCTATGCAGAGTCGTACAACTAAGGGGGTGAAGTGATGTGTCGGTCTCTGGTCGACGATCACATTGATCGAATTGTCAACGATCAAGCAGGGGCAACAAGGGAAAGGTGGTGGGGGTCACAGATAGTTCACTACCAACCTATACTAAACAGTTTAACATAGGCAGGTAAGGTAACATTGAACAGGTTACAAAAGCAGGCTATGCATCAGAATAGGAACATACATTAACAGTAGCAAAATCTAATGCAAGTAGGAGAAATAGAATGGGCGATATCTGGATGCTCAAGGGGGGGGGCTTGCCTGGTTGCTCTGGCAAGAGAGAGAGATCATCAACGGGCTGCTCGTCTGGAGCGTAGTCGTACCCAGCTGCAGCTTCGTCGGTATCGGCGTCTATCGAGAGAGAAGGAGGGGGAGAGAAACAATAAATTTCACGGCACTAATGCAAACAATATGTATGACATGCCTAAATGATATGCCGGGGTGTTCTACTGCCTAACTAAATGATTTAGTTAACTTAGGAATTAATCCGAATTTATTTAATCAACATTGGGCACTATTCATTTATCAAAATCGGTCTAAAAGTTCAATGTTCATATAGCTAGGGGCATCTGACAAGAATACGGAGGGCGTATTCGGGTTCGTATCAAAATTCTGAGCAACTTTCATGTATAAATTATTTTCATCGGAGTTACGGTTCATTTTATATGATTTTTTAAAGTTTTAATTGATTTTCTGAATTTAATTATTTATTTAATCCAACATTATCCAAAACAGTGCCCGATGACGTCAGCGTGATGCAGAGGTGACGTCAGCAGGTCAACTGGTCGGTTGACCAGTCAAACCAGACAGGTGGGTCCAGTGGGACCCACATGTCATTGACAGGGGCACTAACAGAGGGGTTAGACTAACTAAATTAGGTTAGTTAGCGGGTGGGCCCCAGTAGTCAGTGACTGTTAATATAACTAATTAACTTAATTAACTGTTTATCTATTTATTTAAATTAGTTAAATAGGCGGGGCCCACATGTCATAGACAGGGGCCAGCCCAGTCAGCTGTTGACCTGGTCAACAGGTCAACTGGGGCCCAGGGGTCAGTGGCACGGGGCGAGGCCCACGGCGCCAGGTCAGCACGCCGGCCGGAGCAGCGCCGGCGAGCTCGCCCGCGACGGCGAAACTCCGGCGAGGCTCGGAAATGGCGCACAGGGCACCATTCGAGGCGTTTTCGGTCGCGTTCGATCGGGGAGACAACGCCGCATCGATCTACGGCACTGGCACGAGGCGGGGCAGCCGGAGACGAGCACTACGGCGGCAATGGCGGATGGCGGTGTTCGGGTGTGGTGGCGAACAGCGTTGCGGCGTGCTGGCGAGCGAGCCAAGAGGCTAGGCGTGGCTTACGCGGTGCGGCGAGTGTGATGGACACGGGCACAGGGCCCAATGGTCGCCGGAAGCACGCTGGCGATGAGCTACGTGGCAGCACGTTTGGTGAAGAAGGGGGCGGCGCCTACGGTTCGAATGGGAGAGCGAGAGGAGAGGGGAGAGGGGGCGGTGCTTACAGCGAGCCTGCAGGTGTGCGACGTGGGCTCGGGGGAGGCTCGACGGCGGCGAATCGATGGCGGCGACGCAGGCGGCCGAAGGAGGAAGATGACGGCGTAGGGGACGATGCAGAGGCGTTCGGCTCCGGCTCGTTGGCGCAGGAGGCGTAGAGGAGCACGGCGGAGCTCGGGGACACGTCGTAGTGGCGAGGCAGAGGCGGTGGCGCAGCTACGTTGCGGTGGCGGCCATGGTTGCGTCGGGCATGGCGGGGAGCAAGCGGGGGAGGGGGAAAGTGGGGCGAGGGAGGCGCCAGGGGGCTGCGGGGCTCGCCCTTATCCTCGCTGCGGGCGCGGACGCGTTGTCGAGCAGGGAGAGAGGGAGGGCCGGCTCGGCCGTCGCGCGCGCGCGGGGTGTTTGACAACGGGGCAAGGAGCAGTGCGGGAGGTGGGGGATGGCGTGCGGAGTGGGCTGGGCCGGCACTGTAGCCAGCAGGCCTAAGTGCACAGTAGCGCTTTAGGCCGTTTTCTATTTTCTCTTTTCTGTTTCTTTTCTTTTCTGTTTTGCAAAATTGTGTGGCCTCAAATGAATTTTGTAAAAAGTGTGACCTAGTCCATAAATCACAGTGCATTATATCCTAACACCAAAAACTAGTTTGGGCAAAACATAACTTCATATTTAACTTAGATTAAATAAAAGGCTATTAAATATTATTTTCAACCACTGTTAGAGGATGTTTGAGTTACCTAATTAATTTATTAATTGTTGGTTACAATTTTAGAATAGTCTCTGGGATATTTGCTATTTATTGAACATTTTAGTTTCTATGTTGAACAACTTTTATTTTCCACTTTCATTTAAATTTGAATTTTGACTTAGTAGTTGAAATGCAATATGATGCTAATGATGATCATGCACTGTTAAACTTGCTGACTTGTCATTATCAAAAGTGATTACTGTGGCTAAGTACATGGGGTGTTACAATTCCACCGTAGTTAAAAAGAAAGATGAAATTTCGCAGACGAAAGGGCAATGCAGATATGATCTGCACAGGGGTCATGCGTATGACGAAGTTCAGTATGGGGCTCGAGATTTTATTATCTCGTGTTTCATACACCCCGCGAAGTTAATCTAGCAACTTGAATTATCATACTTGATGATGGACGTTGGTAGCTTCGGTTTGTTTCGAAACCTTAGAAGCCACGTAAAACAAGTTTTTGCATGAACCGGTTAGAGATGTCTAACTTGTTTTTGCAGGAGGATTTGCATGTGCATATGATGTGGTATAGCAGTGCTCATGATAATTTGATTATGTATGAGATGACTATATGATGTAAATTGATTAACATGATCTGCGTGTCATGATTCGGCATGATGGCTGGAGCCATATGATTGTCACTTTAAAAGACATGCGTGTCAACCTTTTGTAATGCACTTATTTTATTAACTATAGAGATAGCAATATTATCTGGTGCATCGACAAGATGGTGGCAATCTTCGCGAAGGTGAACACCGATGCGAATGCCGGAGACAAAGAAATACAAGACTTCTCCGTCAGAAAGGGCTATACCATATCATGCTATTATGAATTGCCTGAGATGTTTATCCCTTATGATGCACCCTTTTTTATTGCGCGGTAGTCGCTTTTTATTAGGGTGATCTCTCACAAAAATATCAAATAGTTAGTGTTCTCCCAAGTGTAGCACCGTCACGGCACCTAAATTTTCGGAGTGCGTCATGTTTCCATAAGTACAAACGATTAGGGATGTGTGAGGCGGGTGAGTTGAGACCTCGCAGCGAGATCACTTGGTTGTCTTGACGTTCTAGCTTGAAAGTCCTGAGCTCGGAACATGCCCATCGAAAGATGAACAAGAGTCACATAGAGATGTGATCGGCATGTTGGCCTACCGATTGAAGTTCCCGTCATCAGTGATGTTCCCATCAATGGCGTGGAATTGAAATGCGGATCTTGAATCACTCACAATCAATTATGAGAGATATTGATTTGAGTGGGAGCGCACTATTGAATTAACTTGTTCAATTCTCAGTGCAATTAATTTTGAACACTGTCTAAGTGTGATTTGCTAATAGTTGTAGAATAATGGCTCGCGTTTCCACCTTCCCTGTTAAAATTGAATAGCTGTTAAATATCTGGTTAA
Organism: Thinopyrum elongatum; assembly: GCA_011799875.1. Classification (NCBI taxonomy): domain Eukaryota; kingdom Viridiplantae; phylum Streptophyta; class Magnoliopsida; order Poales; family Poaceae; genus Thinopyrum; species Thinopyrum elongatum. The sequence continues at coordinate 378,233,907 of CM022302.1, forward strand.
ATCTTTACGGTTGGTAACATAATGTGAGGATTGTCCTCAAGAGTGCCGAGAAGGACTTCGTCCTATTGCATACTTTCGGTATTCTGCCGCTAATGCTATGGACCATGTGACTCTCGTCCTTCGATCCAAAAGCTAGAATTCCGTTACGGTCAATGTGCAATATGTTTGCTTCCATGAGACCCGAACTTCGAAAGTTTGGGATAGTTATATGATATTCATGGAACTGAAAATCATTTTCAGATACAAACAAAGCAATGTTTGTTTACAAACTATTAGTAAAGGTGTTTACTATGCATTAGACTGATAAGAGAGGGATTCAGAAGAACGCCTATCATATGATGAAAGGTGAATAAAACAACAACTTAAAGAGAAAAGAAGTGTCCGAAGGGTGTTAGTGAAACTTTCACGCCTAGGAAGTCCGGGGCTAACGCCACTCTTAAGTTGGGTGCTTCTTCTAAGAGTAGGAGAAATGCTAAAAGTTAAACTGTTAGAAGTATAAAGGCAGAAAGAAAGAAGACTGGAATATCCAGCTCATGTATGAATGTCATACAAGTTTTTGATGTATAGAAGGCTGGTCAAAGATACAGTTCTTGGGAATTATGGTTAAACATGTTAATCACTAATTCTTGAGTATTGTGAGTTAATCACAAAGATACCCGCTCGATTGCATTCTGTTGCGAATCAATGTAAGAACTACTATGGCCTAAAAGACTAGCCAGGAATGAGGTTTAGATACACACAAGGAACATAGCAAATGTTACTATTCCTTCCATCGGTGTATTACCTATGTATTTACTTTCATAATTCATTTTAGAGTTTCACACTCTAGACCTTTGCATAAGGTATCTTGCAAGAAGGTTGTTCATAAGAGAACTTTTGATGTTCGGTGTTATGAATAACATAAGGGCCATACTTTCATTATGAATGAGATGTAAGTTATGAATGTTGATAATAATACATTACCTCTATATTTACTTTCATAATTCATTTTAGAGTTTCATACACTCTAGCCCATTGCACAATGTTTGTTGCAAAAGAGTTGTTCATAAAAACAACAATTGTTGTTCAGTATTATGAAATACATGAAGGGCCATGCTTCCATCCAAGATGGGACGTATGCTATGAATATTGATGGTAATATGATACATCCATAACACTGACACTAAATGTCACAAGACTAAAAGAATACCACACAAGTGTGGCACTACATTTGGTCACATTGAAGAAACCCGCATGGAAAATTCCATTATGATGGATTTTGAAGTCATTTGATTTTGAATCATCTGACACTTGCAAATTTCCTCCGAAAAGTGAAGTGACTGAAATACCGTTCACAGGCCATAAGGAACGAGCAACAAACTTATTGGTGATCATACATTTTGATGTGTGTAGTTCAATAAATGTTGTTGCAAATAGTGGATTTATCTCTCTTCAGAAATGACTCAAGTAGATATATGGATATTTGCTTGATGAGACGTAAGTCTAGATCTTTTGAATTCATTCAAAAGGTTTTCAAAAATGAAGTAGAAGTTATTGTAACAAGAAAATTATGTTTCTACAAATCGATTGCAGAAAGGAATATTTGAGTTACAAATTTAGCGAATGTCTGATGAGTTGTGAAAGGGGTTTCATAACTTGCACCTCCCGGAACACCACTGCAAGTGGAAAGTCCGTGAAGATGTAATCGAACCATTTATGACATGGTAAGATCAAAGATGACATAAATAGATTTGCCATTATCCCTTTTAAAAGGTGATGCTTTAGAGACTGCGGCTTTTACACTGAAAAGAGCTCCATCGGGTCTATTGAAATGACACCATGGTATGGTACGCCCAACCATGTTATATCTTTTCTTAACATTTGGAATATGGGGCTTGTGTAAAAGGTTACAAACCTATTCCAAATCAGACAAGTGCTACTTTGTAGGTTATCCCAAGTCATTGGGTATTCCTCCCTCACTATACCGAGGCAAATAGGTTTGCCACAAAGAACGGTATGTTTTTAAAGAAAATGGTTCTTTCAAAAAGGTGAGTAGGAGAACAGTGCAACTCGACAAGATAACCAGTATCTTCGTCATCAGATCAAAAGAAAGGAACCTTGGAAGTGATTCCGGAGTTTCCTACTGCGACTGATACGGAAGTCTCTACAATAAAATGTTTGGACTTCGGTCGAACTTGCAGCTGAACCACGTAGGCAAGGCTCGTGCAAACCTCTCAGGTGCGCATACGAGATATTGTTGTTAGACAACAGTATACCTACGATACACAAGGAAGCGTTGATGGGCCCTGACTCCGGGATTGGCTAAATGCCAATATAATCCGAGATAGTTTTCATAAAATGATTCAAGATTTAAATCTTGATAAACCCTCCGGAAGACTTAGAGTCTAACGGATTGTATTGGAACTATAAACTGATACGGATAAAAATGTTTTATCCATAAAAGCTCGACTTGTTGCAATAACAAATTCAAGGAGTTGACTACGATGAGATTGTCTACGATCAGATTGTCTCACCGTAGCGATGCTTAAAGTCAGATCGGGTTGAACTAGCAATTAATACATATTTCAATCATGAGATATAAAACAAAGATGACGAAAGGATTTCCATCTGATGGAAATGAAACCAAGGACTTGCATGTGTTACATTCCAAGGTATTTTGTCAGTCCAGAGGATGCTAGTGAGTGTGCAAACTTCAGAGTTCCAGCGATGGACAGAAGAGAGCAAAATGGAGTTGGAATCTTCGTGTTTTGATGAAATGGTCAAAGGGGTTTGACTTCATCAATGGGTAACAAAGATGCTTGTGATTCAAGAAAGTAAGTGGGAGCATAATAATATTTCTAAACACCTTGTGTGCTTGACACATTGTTAAATGGAAATAAATTTCTTGACACGAATTAGGACTTCATTTGAAAATAGTTTTTCGATGAAGTGCTTGGGCTAAACAGCCTTGATATTAGGCATGATAATCTATGGAGATAGATTTACCTAATGGGGCTAAGAAATGAATACATATTGACAAGATGCTAAAACCTTTAGCATATAAACACCAAGGAGTGATTCTTGCCGAAGTCACATGGAAAGAGTTTTGCAGGACTCGGTGTCCCTAAAACACTGATGAGCAAAATACATGATGGAGATTCCACACACCTTCATGTTTGGATTAATCATGTATTCCATGGTATGTAAAAACAACCAGATATGTCTAATACTCCAAAGTTGTTGCGAGTATAGATACCAAAGTGATCAAAGTACTGATTATGGGACAACAGTGAAAATGGCATTGAGTACTAGAGTAGTACTGATGACATGTTTTCTCGCAAGCAGAGATTATGAAGTGCTCGTTGTAAGTAATTACATCGATATAGTCTTCATCAATGCTCCATGCGATTTTCGATTTAAATTAAGGGATTTGTGTTACACACAATGTGGTGGCACAGTTAGTTGAAAATTGTTCCAAACAGGTTACTGTGGCAAATTCTATAACAAAGGCTAAATATGTTGACGCTTTAGAAGCGACAAAGAAGTTATTGAATCATATAGTTCATTCATGAACTTATTGGTTCCAAGATGGCTTTGGTCAATGGGACACTATTACAGATAGTTGCTCCATAGCTCAGTCTGAGGAATCAGGTTTCGACCAATGATTCACACATATGCAAAGCCAAGTCCACACAAAATATGAATTTTGTGAAAGCGTGAAAATGCGAGGATATGCAAAGATACACACGGAGCTGAAGTCGTCAGATCCGTTCGACATCAGGCTATACCACAAGCGAAGCATATTTACACCGGTGTGCCACAGGTGTAAAGTGCATTAGCATTAACTAGATTATTGACTCTAGTGCAAGTGGGGGTCTGTAGGAGATATGCCCTAGAGGCAATAATAAAAGTTATTGATTATCTCCCTGTTCATAATTAGGTTTATGTTCCATGCTATAACTGCTATGGCTCTCGAGACTGCAATAACCACGAGGCTCGGAGGAAGACTCATATGCACGTGTGGGATAATAAACGGTAAAATGTATTCCTAGTCTGGCCTCTAAGACTAACTCAAGTGTTGCATGATGGTTCTGTTTTTCTGATCATGGGCATGTCTATGCCAGCAGCTTTGAGGGCACAATGTTAGAAGAACATTTGTATTGAATCGACCCGAATTGATGTTATGCTATGAGATACATTCGTCACAAGTTAATGGTTAATAACATAGAGATGGTTAACGTTTGCATGATTCCTCAGACCATGAGAGTATCGAGTTTCTTCATGCTTGATTCATGAACTTTGGGGTTTGTTAAACATCATCCGTAACTGGATGGTTATTACGGCGGCTTACGGGTTCATGGGAAAGTATGTCAAGTAACTTGATAGCTCAAGATTGGGATTTGCTCCTCCGATGATGGAGAGATATCTCTGGGCCCTCTCGGTGTTACGGTATCCATCATCGTCTGGCCATACACATTGTGATTTGATCACAGGGATGTCGGAACACAGGAACGAAAAAAGAGAACAATACCGGTAACGAGGTAACTGGCATAGTGGACAAAGTTGTTGATCCACGGGGATGCCAATACATCTCACCTCGGGTATTTGTAACATACCGCAAAGCAACAGGAATAGCACACGGCAACTGGAGGTTCACTCGAATATTCATTCGTGTGGGTATAGGGGTCAATATGGGTGTCCACGGCTCCGATGTTGATCATTGATCGAAAAGGGTTCCGGTCAATCCTATACTTCACCAAACCTATAGGGTCACACGCTTAAGGGTCATCTATCTGCTGAATACTAGACAGGGAGTCTGAGAGAAATTCGCCGAAAAAGTTTCGGAGACAACGGAAGAGTTCCGGAGAGAGAATAGCGAAATAGTTTCGTCAAACCGAAAAGTTGTTTCGGGGTTTACCATTAAGTCAAATTGGTTTCGGGACACGCCTGATAATTCTTGGAGGGTGCCAGAATCATTCTGGAAACTTCTGGGAATTTTCCGGCATAAAAACCGGAAATGTTCCAGAGCTGCCGAAACCACTTCAGATGCTTTTCGCAGATGAAAATCACTAATCCGAAATTGTTCTGGAACGCGTTGAAATTTATTTTAGTGGGTATTGGAAATATTCTAAGCCCACATAAATATTTTCAGTTCGAATGGACGCTGAAAAATGTCGTCGTGAATAGTGAAAGTGCTTTTTGGGATATTTTTTGGAGAGCCACCTTTTTGGACTTGGTCAAAGTTCTAGAAGGAAGTGGCTTACAAGGGAAGGAACCCCATTTGGGGGGGGAGGCTAGGGGTGGCCGGCCATGGGTGGTGGAGCTCCTTGGAGCTCCACATGGCATCCCATTTTGTCCTTAACACCCTCATGTGTGACCTAATGCATGGGGTTTTTTGGTAATTTGTGGAGGCGCACTACCCCTTGGCTTTCCTATAAATAGAGGAGGTGAGGGCTGCCATCTCTTCATCCCTTGCTCTCATACACATGCCATGACATTTCTGGCTTCTCTCTCCCTCCCAGCGAAATAGTTTCGTAGAGCCTAAAGGCTGTCTGGGTTCCGGTGGGAACTAGTTCTGGACGGCGAAGCCCTGCCGGATAGATGACACCGTATGTGTGCAACCCCGTAGAGAGGTTGTAGTTTCAATCTTTGTGCACGAGGGGCTGTTTTGAGAGTGCTTCCCGAAGGGCTGTCCAAGTGACGGTTCGAGTTCTGTGAGTCCTCCCGAAGGGCTGTCCGAGTGACCGTCCGAGTTTTGAGGGTCCTCCCGAAGGGCTGTCCGCGACACCGTCTGAGGGACTGTCCGACCGCCTCCCGGAGGGCTGTCCGTGGGGCAGATAAGGGAGTACATCCTTGCGGTTGGGAGGTTGTAAATCCTAGCTGCGGGGATCTGCACCGCCGATCGTCATCGACTCTACTTGCGCTGCGCTACGAGTCGGTAACGAAAATGATCAAACCTTGTATGCAGTCTCCATAGTGGTCCTGGGCTGGTGCGTAGGTCAGAAATTTTTTTGTTTTCTGTCGCGTTACCCTACACTCAGTCCATCAACACTACTGAACCAGACCGATTTAATTTTTCCACCGCAAAGGTTGTCGCTTGTTCTTCTTCTTTTTTACTAGTCTTGTCACCGATGAAGGTTTGTGAGCCGGAAGGCTTATATGGGAACCGGAGTCTAGGGTTGCAGGTTCTAAATCGGTTAGGAGTCCTCCGAACGCGAGTTACCGTGTCTTGTACTCCAAGCCTTCTGGTCCACTATGTTGTGAGGCCATGGGCCGAGTTGATTGGCCCATGACATAACCGACCTAGGGGACCCAGGTTAGCTCCTGGTAAGGTGAGGCACCCATGGGCCATAACACTATCAATAGCCCCTGAACTGCTCTTTGGACCCGGCTGCTTCCTGGTCGGTGTCGATATGCTGGCGCCGGCCTGTGCAAGCTTGTCGAAGTCGAAGCCGGTTCATGAAGCTCTCGTGTTCTTGAATTGTTGATGTAGATAGCCAATCTTCACGGCAAGTCATCCCATGAAGCCTGCTTGTGCAGGTTGATTCCTGCACAACACTTGTGAAAATTCCCAAAATACAGAGCTTTGGTCATGAGGGGACAGGACCAGGCTCTAATACAACCAATCGAACCAGACCACCTTAGTCATGTGGACTATCAGTCAAAGCGTCGTGAGCGAAGGGTCATGGACCCCACGCATGGATCACTAAAAGATCATGCACTAGATGCTCACGAAACGATCCCATTTAGTATTATCTTTGCAACACCGGGAGGGGGGATCCAATGTGTCGAGCCAACAATGTTTCGGTAGACTTGCAGTCAAGGTGCTGGATGGAGCTGGGAAGCAACAAGGTTGGCCATGTAGCCTGCGTGGGACTTTAGAAAAAAATATCATGGAGTGCCTTCAGAAAAAAAAAATCGTGGAGTGGCTTCCTTCTCACGTGCTAGATGGCCCATAGAGTAACTAAGATAGTCACAAAATCTATATGCGGCATAGCCTTCAAAGACAACATCCACCTTTTAGCATCTGACTCATTGGTTTGGTGCATCAGTTCAACCAAATTTGAATCGTCAAGTGTTCAAACACAACGTGACATGTTACACTCAAGTAAAGTCCATGAATCCTTCGAACCGCGAAGGCCACAATTACTGGCCGGCAACATGTGCCTATGATGAAGGAGATTAGTCATAGGCATGGAGTATTGGGCAAGTTGCCACAAGAACATTTCTAGCTTCGATGGTACGCGTACTTTCCACATCTTGGTCCACGTTACGTTCGCTGCTCTGCCTCCAAGTTCGGTGTGTTGTCTGCTTGTCACCTCTTTTCAACTCGACTGCTTTTTCACTTCCTAGTAACTGTGCTCTTAACTGACTAGTAATACTGTAACCAATAACCCTGCTCAGGAATGGTAAAAAAAAAAAACCGCTCAGGTTCGAGGTTGTCTATATCTCGCTTGTAGGGAGGTGTATGGGACGCTCGCCTACAACACAATTAAATGGGTTGGGCCCAAGTTTCGACTTCCCCTAGCTCTTGCCTAACCCACCGTATAGCACAACGTAAGCACATTTTTTCTTCATTTTTCCCACCTTCAGTTTATTTTTTATTTTTTCTCTATTAAAAATTAATATATTTTTGGAAAAAAGGCTGTTTTCATGTAATTTCAAAAAAAATGTTCGTGTAGCTTACACAAGTGTTCATGTAGTTCAGAAAAAACAATGTTCTTGAAAATTTTCACAATGTTCATGCATCCGGGAAAAAATGTTCATGAACATTTAAATGTTCATGAAGTTTTAATACAATGTTCGTACATTTAAAAAATGTCGGTAACATCTAACAAAAATGTTCATCCCATTTATAAAAAAATCAAACATTTACTCCATGATTTGTTTTTAAATAATGTTCATGAAAGTGGCAATTCTGTTTGCGCGGTCTAAAGAAAATGTTCATAACATATATAAAAGTATTGGTGCCATTTAATAAATTTGTTCACAACACTTAAAATAAGTTTTTATGTTTAAAACAATATTCATGTTAATATAAACAATAATTTGCGCAACTTTTAAAAAAAATTACCATTTTGAAAAAATAACACTTAAAAATGTTCATGAAAGTATATAATATTTTTCGTGCAATATTTTTCAAAAATGTTCATGACATGTAAAAAGATGTTCATACACTAAATAGATGGATTAAAATAAGTCATAAATTTGGAAAATGAAGATATTAAAAAATAAAATAGAAGACTGGAAATGAAAAAGAAAACAAAGAGAAAATGAAAAATATGAAAAGAAATAGAGAAAAACTGGCAGAGAAACAAGTAAAAGAAAATGGGCTACTACATGTCGGCCGGGGATCTTTTAAAAGACGGGCCATGCTACGTGTCGGCCGGCGGATCTTTTTAAAAAATTCGCCACCTCGACGTCCGTTCGATCCAGCATCAACATTGTCCTCATCATTGCAACAAGGGTTGTGTTACAGAATCCTTTGCAACAAAGTTTATGTTGCAGAAACTTTTTGCAATATAGGTGATGTTGCAGAATTTGTTTCCTTCACTATTTTTGCAACATGGTTGTTGTTTTATAAAAAAAATTGCAACACAAATGATGTTGAAGAAAATATTGAAAAAAATCATCTTTATTTTTCTTTGCAACATGGATGTTATTGCGGAAGGCAATTTACAACACACATGATGTTGCAGGAAAATTGCAAAAATAAAACACAAAGGATACGCGTCATACAGAGGAGGCGGCGGATCGCTCGCATGCGATCCGCCGGCTGAAGGCAAGCTTTTCCCTTAAAAGATCTGCCGCCTCGCGAGACGTTGGATGTGGCACACCCCAGCGGCTCAACGTCCCCCTCTACTTCGCAACATATATCTTCTTGCAGAAACATTTACAACAAAGGTTATGTTACAAAATATATTTTTTGCAACATAAGTTGTGTTGTAGGACTTTTTTTTTGCAACAGAGTTCTTGTCACTGATATTTTTTCAACAGAGATTTTGTTGCAGAGTTTTTTGCAACAGAGTTGATGTTGCAAAAGCTTGTCTAAGTTGCAGTCGTTGTTTGCCGCTATGATTTGCAACACCGCTGTTGTTGCAAGACAAGGTAAATGGGCACGTGGTAGGCAAGGGAAATAACAAACCTGTGCGAGTGTGCGTGAGGACACATGAATCAAGGGCGATCCAACGACTACGCAGGTGGCGGAACTCTCTGTGCGATCAGCCGACAGAGCATTCACGTTTCCCAAAAAGAAAAGAAATAAAATGGGAAATGATATGGTTCAGCCGGCGGATTATCACGCTCGCATCTTCCGCCTTGGTTGCACTCCAACGTGTGATTGTGGACCTGGCTCCCCATGATCTCTACTTTCTGCAACAAGGCCTTTGCGGCAAAAAAAAAGTAAAAAAACCACTTTTACAAAAATAATTAGATTGCAACAAGGCCTCCATTGAAAAAAAATGTAACAAGACCTCTATTGTAAAAAAATTGCAACAACACCTCCATTGCAAAAAAAAAACTATAGGAAGACCTCTATAGCAAAAAAAAAAATCTACAACTTGACCTATATTTTGCAAAAATTTCTGCAACATGACCCGAATTGCAGAAAATTACCGCAACAAGACCTTTGTTGCAATGGTAGAGGGTGACACTCGGCCACTCAATTCACCAGATCCGACGTCGCGCGAGGCGGTGGATGTTTTGAAAAGATCCGCCAGCCGACGCATAGCAGCGCCCAAATAAAATCGACGAGGAGCTTCCCCAACCGCCAAAAACCGAGTACAAGGTTTGTTAAAACCAGAGCTACTGGGCTGGCCCAGATAGAACGCCACTGTAGGCAAGAGCTCTGCGCGAGAGCTATGTCTTGCTTGCTGCGGGACATAGCTGCGGCTCGCCTTGGGCGCGAGGCTAAAGGGCCGGCTGGGTACTGTAGCTACCTCTGTGTGGGTTTTTCTCTCTCGATTTTAACTGTTTGCATCGGTTTTCTTCAGATTTTTTTCACTATTTTCTTGGGGTATCTTTTGATTTTATTTCTTCTTTCTTTTGTTTTCTTAGGTTTTTTATTTTTCTCATTTCTTTTTTCAATTTTATTATTTTTCTTCAACATATATCAATTTTTTTATATATATATTATATATTTTTCATATACATCTAGAACATTTTTATAGATGCTTAATATTTTTAAAATACATGATTAACATTTATTAAAATATCTATTTGATGTCTACCTTTTTTCATAAATATTGTGTATTTTTTATATACATCTAAAACATTTTTTATGCATAGCATTTTTCAAATACATGAGAACATTTTTTTCAATCATAGATGACTATATTTCTCATACACAATGTACAATTTTCGTATACATCTAAAACATTATTTTTATACATGTTTAACAATTTTCTAATACATGATTAACAATTTTCTCTAATACATGTTTTGAACATTTTTTTTTTTGAGGAACCGGCAGGAGCACTGCCTTTTTCTTATAGAAGAGATGGCGAAAGGGCGCAATTTACAGAGGGGCGAGCGTTTTTTGGGAACGTCGCAGAAACCATAAAAAGACCAACCTAGAAACTAGATTAACCAATGTCTGCGGTTGGCAGGCTGCCAGCAAATGCCAGGTCGCGCTGCTTGATTGCGTCTAGGGCTAGAGCCGCCACCTCGCGATGCGTCAGCCTTTGACCAATGAACACCCGCCTATTTCGCTCCTTCCATATGGACCATATCGTGTAGATGATTCTTCCACTGCGCCTCTTGCGCACTTGATTGGACTGTGAATTGAGAGTCTTGTCCCACCAGTCTGACACGTTTCCTGGCTCCGGGAGGAAGCCCGAAATTGGAACGCCTTCGTTAGTCCAAGTGTTCACCTGGTTCCAGACCGCGACCGTGAAGGGGCAGTCTTTGCAGAGGTGAGTTGCCGTTTCAGGCTGCTGAAGACAAAGCAGGCATCTGGGCTCGTGAGGCCATCCCCTCACAGCCAGCATATCCGCAATGAGGATTCTTCCGTGTAGAGCTAGCCAAGCAAAGAACTTGCACTTGGGCTCAGCGTTTGCGGAGCAGACCTTGGTCGTGTCGAAACGTGAGTAGGAGCCAAGGAACTGCGCGCCGTAGGCAGAGGCGGCCGAGTATTTCTTATAATACTATGTGTTAATTTTTTTCAAACACACGTGGAAACAGTTTTTTGAATGATATGAATCTTTTTTTAAACTAAGTATTTTTGTACATTGCATAAAGAAAAATGTCACGTTCAATTTTTTTTTGAAATGCATGAATCTAATGGTTATTATATATCTCTCCGTCCCAAAATAAATGACTCAACTTTATATTAATTTTGTATTAAAGTTAGTACAAAGTTGAGTCACTTATTTTAGGACGGATGGAGTATTTAGGTAGAATGTATGTAGACCTAGTGGTTGTAATATTCGTAGGTCAAACACTTGTGATTTGTGTAAGTGCAACGGTTATAATTTGCTTAGGTACAATTATGTCGATCTGGCGGTTGTGATTTGTTACTTAATGTTGGTCCATGATTTATTACAATTTTTGTATACAATAGATAGTTTTTTTAGGAACATAGTACAAACGTAGACGCTCATTACACGCATGCACACTCACCCCTATAACTGCACCCACACACTTCATACCCATATGAGCACATTTGGGAAACTGATTCGACGGATCTTGAGATTGACGAAATAGCCATAGACGTCTTGTAGTTGACAAACACATCAGACCGCTGAAAGAATAGCGTCGGAGAACTTGAAATAAATCTAAGAAATATGCAAACACCCATACCAATCTAGGACTTGAACCCGGACGGGGCTTGTTCCACCACAAAAAAACATAACCATCTAAGCTTATTAGTCATGTCCTAATTTTGAAACAATAAAATCCAGGGATCTCATGTCCAGCTACAGATTTAATTAGAAAAGGTAAAGTACAACAACTTGAATATATTAGACCATGAAACTGTTGGCGCAATATTCGCATGATGGTTCAGTCATTTTTAGAAGGGGACGCGGTAGTTCAGATGCTTAAGTGTATACCTAGGGCGACAACACACATTCATCATCAACCCGTGCAAATCACGGGATAACCATCGAGCATGATTGGCTACACGCAACGGCGAGTGCAGATTCTCTAGCCTCGCCGGCAGTGTCCTCCTCCGTCTGCCCCGTTCACCTCCTCAGGCCGAGCAGCGCGAGGAACAGCGACACGTAGTCATAGCGGAAGACGTGCCGCAGCATCCCGAGCTTGCTGTCGTCGTTCCACGGCGGGTACCTGAACATGAACTCCACCAGGAAGCTTCTCCTGAACACCGCCTTCTTGTGGCTGAACATCTCGAAGGAGTACTTGCCGTGGTAGTGCCCGAACCCGCTCTGCCCGACGCCGCCGAACGGGATGCTCTCCAGCCCGTACTGCACGATCGCGTCGTTGAAGGTGACGCTCCCGGACGATGTTTCCTTGACGATCCGCTGCTTCAGCGCCTCGCTCGTGGTGAAGGCGTAGATCGCGAGCGGTTTGGGCCTGGAGCTCACGAACTCGATGCTGTCCTCGATCTTCTTCACCTGCAAGCAGAGGCATCATCACATGTTTGCTCAGCTGTCGGTCTCAGTGAAAGGCTGCGCTGTCGTCGCTGATTGATGTACCGTGATAATTCCGTCATGACATCAGAGTCGAGCGGTGGGTTCAGCAGGATGGTGGGCTCGATGCTCCTGCGCCATTGGAATCATGGCATGAGACAGACAGACAGAGACACACAAAAGGAAAAGTGACACCGAGTACTGCAGCAGTGTACAGGGAGAGCCAATAATAAGAAGCTACAGTAGCACTGAGGCTACATAGGTGCTGTTGAGGAACTTACAAGGTCTTTGGGTCCACGTCTCCACCATGCACAATGGAACGGCTCACCTTGTGATCCTCCAGGAGGCCACTTAACCTATTGAACTGTCTCTCGTTCAGAATGAGCGCCATGTCCTCTGGTTTCGTGATGAGTCTCTCGAGTGTTGATTTCAGCAGCTCAATCTTAATTCAGAGAATAACTATATTGTCAGAACGTAAAATAGCAGGTAATTTGGTCTCATGACACAAGAACAATTCAGCAGGAACTAGACCAGAATCGGCGCAAACTGTTCCTCCACAAGTATGTAATCGATGGCTATGCATGCTTGACCGGCGCAAGTAGACCATTTCGCGCCTATTATACGATTTACAGCAACCTGCACATGTTGAGATGCATGTGGTAAGATTATTTCATCCGACCTTAGCAAAACTGAAAACAAGCGAAGCCCAGGGGGTTTACCTGACTGTCTCTTTTGCTATCCAGCCAATCTACAATGCACGGGCATTTCGAGCCAAGCTCAAGCGCCACTGGGGTCAGGTGCTTTGTAGCTTTTGTCATGATAATGCGGCCTACACGGGCACCCCCTAAACGCCAACAATAGAACCGTCAGGCCATGTTTTGCCAACAGCTGAAATCAGGATCCAGATGAACTTGCAGGCTTGGAGTACCTACCGGTGAAGAAGACTTTGTCCCATCGGTGCTCCATTAGCTCTTGTCCAACTTCCGCTGCACCCAAGACGACCTTCACAGCCTCGGCGTCAAGGTATCTCGGTATGTTGGCAGCCAGAAACGCTGCGGTGGACGGCGCGAGCTCGGATGGTTTCAAAACCACGGCGTTGCCAGCCGCTAAGGCACCGGAAAGTGGCTCCAGAGCTAAGCCTGCATGCAGCATAAACGGGAGATTGTGCACATTTTTATTATGCAAACTACAACAAACACACAAGGTTAAAAGCATGTTCTGTGTGTAGAATCACATATTGCCAAATTTTGTCACTGTTTATTTTACTGTAACATATAGTTTTGACTACCCAGTTACCACATTTTTGTGGCTTGCCATAACTTAAAACTCGGTAACATATTTATGACAAATACAGCACAGCAACAGAAATATTTAGCCAGCCTATAATTTCTACAAGCAAAACATCGAAGAGCTATGCTGAGAAACAAAGTGCATCGCAGTTGTTGCATGTAAATCACCTTACTATTGACAATGATATGTTTAGTTGACTAAGTAGTAGCAACATTTTTAGAGGACAGGCTTAAGCCTGTTAAAGCACCCCTAGTATAATTAGCAGTGACGCCAAGCTTGACCTCATTTCTTGTGAAGGGCACTCTCTGGTCAACTACAAGACCATTATCGTTAGAAGAGCCTAGGGGGTCTTTCTAAAATCTCATCGCGGGTCTTGGTGTTAATATCAAGAGTTTTGGTAGGGTTTGTACGTTTAGAAGACGAGCCATGGTTTTAATGGACGGATCCTGATTGGCCGACTTCTAATAAACCCTACGACACATGGCATTCTAATTTGCCCTTTGTCAGAATATACACAAAACCCTATCACGCCTCCACCAAGATCACCTTCGGTGATGCGAAGATTTCTCTCTTCCTAAATTCTAAAAAGTGCAGTTGTGCCCGATTGCTGTGTCTAGCGCACACGTCTCTGCGCCGTTCGATCGCGATCGCCAGCCCCAGGTGCCGCCGCCCACCCCCACACACTACGGGTCGTCAAGCGAAACCGCAGGCAGAGCGCTCCTCTGCAGTTTCTCCTCCCCGTCCCATTTTCCCCCAAATCCGGTGAGGTGTCATCGGCGAATCCGCGGCCGATTCCGCAGGGCCGTGCGGCGACCTTGAACGTGCGCCATTTTCGGAGGAGGAGAAGTGGAGGAGAGCCAGTGTCGTGCCATGAGCAGCATGTCGTGGGGCTGGAGCAGCAGCACCACTGCCTCCTCGATCCCCTTTTCTTTTCTCATATCCGATCCACGCGAGCATGGGAAATAGCAGAGGAGCACGCCGGCGTTGACGCCCGGGGAGTCGGAGGGGAGGCGGACCTAACGGTGGAGCGCGGCGAGCAGCGGATCCGGTCGGCCGTGGGGCTGGAGTATCGGCGCCGCGCTGCCGCCGCTTCCTCCTTCCCTTTATCAGAGCTGGAGCGGTGTCGTCGGCGTCGTTGTTGATAGTGGTGGTCGTGTTGCCTGGGACGGCACCACCACGCCGGTGCTGCCGCTGGTGGTGGAACTATGCAAGTCGCTGCTGGTGCACCGCTGCTGCTCATGGGGCCCAGCGTCGTCGGCGCGCAACTCTCCTACCTTCTGCAACTGGGTCACCTGGCAACGTCGTCTAGTTCAACAACACGGTGATCACCTGAACGCCCATCAAAATTGTTGGCATGTGTTGCGGCTCTCATGGACCTACTGCCAACGCTAGGTAATTCTACTTGCTTGATTACAATTCCTGCGCAAAACTTACCTTTTTTGACTGTGTGCTGAGAAACGCCAGGGAGCACACGTGTGCTCCCTAGACACGTCCTTCTCTCTTTTGGTATATGACAACTGGTTGGGTACATGACCTGTATGTCTATGAGCTCTATAGCTATTCAAGATTGCCAGGAGAAAAAATAGAACGTCCCACAAGGATCTCCATGGTGAGGACTGAATTAGGCCAGTCGCAAGGATGTCAAACCCAACTCAGCTCTTGGAGTTCATCGACCTCTGTTTCTTGATTGATTCAGTGCACATAGACTACCAACTGGCCAATTCCATTTGGTGGATTTGGAGCAGTTCTTTGTTCATATTTTTAACAACTTAACTACTTTTGTTACTTTTGGGCGACGGCAACGATTCCACGTCGTTCCTTCTTGAAAGCATTGCTTTTGATGAACTTTTCTGGTATTTGTGTGTTGTCGAGGTCGGTGAACAATGTTGCTTTTTGTTTGATTGTTGCGTTTATTGGTCGTGTCGGCTCTCTTTATTTATTTTCTTTTTCTTCTTTTTATTTGTTTGGCTGTGTGTACTGCATCATCAATATCTCGATTAGGTCTTGATATTGTATCGGTCTAGAGACCAGGTATGATCTTGATATTAATGTATTAACTTTTATTATTGTTAGTGTTTGATTTATTTATTTATTTAATGCAGTTAGAAGAAGGAAAAAAGGGAACAGCCTTAGGCATATCAAGCTGTCATACAAGTGAGCAGCCAACGACATGTATCGTGGAAACGGAAGGCATGCACTTGTCACAATCGCAATACTGCACCTAGCTTGTTGCCATCAGAAAGGTTGTTTAAACTCACACCTCGTACAGCACCGGTGGTCTTTGGTCGTACAAGCATGTGAGGTACTTTGGCAGTAAACCATGTGAGCGTACAGCGAGCCAACAACACCTCGTAATCGTCTTCTTGAACTTCTTTCTTCTTTAGATGCTACGTTGGTACAGTGGTGAGATTCGTTTTTTAGATGCTAACGGTGATAATGCTAGGACACCGAAGATGTACCAATATCTAAATCGTGCAGTTAGTGGATATGACATAAGATCGGCGTCACTTTCTTAAGTGTCTTGATACTGATTTCGGTGGGCACCGATGGTCTCCATCATGTAATTAATCACGCAATATAGATACGAGAATTGCCGGTCAATAAATATAGATGATAGAATTCGTATGATGGCCTGATATCTAAGCAACATGGTGACCAGCAGTGATTCGGGGTCAGACTCATTTTCATCTCATTGCAAAGATAATGAAGAAACTGAGAGAACAGGTATCATCATGAAACTGAAGGGATTGTGGTGGAGCAAAGAGGGCACCTAATGGGAGATTCCAGCAGGAGAAAATGAGCACGACCCCGAGCGGCTCCGGCAGCACCAGCGCCGTCGCCGGAAAGGAAACCAACGGCGTAGGAGCCTACACTGACAAAAACAACAAGTCATGCAGCAGCCCAATGCAGTTTGTAAGCCATGAAGATTGGTAAGGGCTTGCCTTCTCAGGGGCCGCCCATTTCTCGAGGTTTTGCAGCGTGTGCTTGATGGACTTGACGAGAACCCCAACCTAAAGACCAGCAGCACAGATCAGGGAAGAACTTGGCCAAACGGAGCACAAACCGTCTACTGGTACGTACCTCGTCTCTGAAGGATTCAGTCCGGTGCTTGCCGAGGTCGTCGTGGAGCGCGTCGAAGATCTCCTCCTCCTTCTCCGTCAGGAGCCTGATGAGCCCCTTGAGCTGCGACCGCCTCCACGACAGCTCCCTGGTCCTGCCGCTCTTGTACACCACTCGCAGGCTGCTCACGAGGCTCCCCAAGCCAAGGGCCGGCTTCTCCTCCATGGTTCCCATGGATAGATGGATGGAAGGGGCGGGCACTGGCCTAGCTTGGCTTGAGCATGCGAGCGACCCAACGTGTGCTAAATAGGCAACCAGCCGGAGCGTGGCAGACAAACTGGTAGCTGGCCCTGTTTGTTTCAGCTTTGGGAGTAGTTTTTGACTGGAAAAAGCTGAAACTGAAACAAACAGTTATTTTAGAACAGTTGTGGAATCACAACCCAAAATTGTTTCGGCCTATTTTCAGTGTAACAGCCCAAAGCACGTCTCGGGGTACTTCACAGCCAAAGCTGTTTCCCTAGCCCCTGTGCTTTTGGCGTTTGGTCGTAATTATGTCATAAATGTCGCCGCAGGCACGGCCTATCTCTCCCTTCGCCCCTCCTCCTGAAACATAGAGTTTTCATCAGCCCACAGTCGTTTCCACAGCTACGTTGCCAAACAGCTAACCTTCACTGCAACTGTTTTCTCAGCACAGCAGTTTTGCCAGCACAACAAGCTCACAGCTGAATCTGTCGAAACTGAAGCTCAAACAAACACAGCCAGTGTGTCGTAGTTCATGTGGAGTGAACACGGCAGTTTATGGACCGTGATTACCCAAATCCACAATTTCTTTTGCGGGAACCCAAATCCGCATTAACTAGAGGAGTTGAGGCCTTTTAAATACTGAGTTGTACAGTAGAAGGACTGAAATCGTAGTCGCCCTTAATAACACTAGCGCCGAAGAAGCGCGGCGCGTGCGCCGCGCCCGTGACCGATTCCGTCTGTATTTTACGAAAATAAGCAAAAAAACAACATGTATCACGCCAGAAAATAAAATAAAAAGAAGAATATTAATTCTATCTTTACCCCATGATCTACGTAGGCACGTAACAAACATTAAATGATTTAACAAATTAAGTAAACCGGCTGGTCTATTAATATTTTTTTCATAAGAACGTATTTTTCCATTTTGTAGGTAAAAAAAGTGATGGGCACGCTAGTAATATGTAGTTGAATTCATTCTCATATGGTATGTTTGATCAATAGTGAAATCGAATGGGATTGCTACCAATGTGTAGACCCTATAGGGAAATATTTCTTGTCCTGTTTGTGCATACTTTTCACCTATATTTCATATCTAGTTCCTAGTCGGTATTCTTTCATCCTCTCTCAAATATGGATATATTTAATAAAATTCAAATTTCAAATTTTATAAGTAATTTAAACCCCAAATTTGTCGTGGTGTAAAAATGGATAGTAATTGGCGGAAAGCTTATTTTAACGCATTATCTATGAATGGCTAACCTGATAATATGACGTTCAACCCAATGCGCTTTTCAAATTGTAATATATGATAAGTGGTATATCCATACTTCGGGAAATTTTGGCAGCTAAGGAACAACTGGTTCTATAATAGTTTTTTGAGCAAACACTACTCTCCACGGATGATCTATTGTCTTGTATTATTTTTTCCTTGAATCGGTCAAAGAAATAGAATTGGGAGTGGAGTGGAGTGAAGAGGTTGGTCGAGTGACAGTTTTAGTTTTATGTTCCCCCTTGCCGTTGGCTGCTTATAGACTGCCATGATGGGGCGCGTCGTAGAGGTGGCTTCAGTAATCGCACTGTGGTTAAAACCTCGATTTGGTTGGCCACAGGGAAGGAGAAGGCGAGGTAGACGATGACAACAACACCGGTTATTCTCCTTGCGTAGGTGAACGCACCGAGGGAGAAGGAGTCTTACTTTTTGTGGGGATTTTTTTCCTAACATTTATTCTGGATTATTGTTCACTTGAATGCATGGTGCTGATTTATTATTTTTATTGTCCCAGTTTATTCGGGTGTATTGCTCTGGATTACAGTTCGTGTATTGTTTTGGTTTATGGTTTGGATGGGCTAATGTTTCCGGTGTATTTAGGTGTTGTCCCGTTTCACTGGTTTTACTGTTCCGGGACGAGGAAGGAGGAGTCTCAAAATAAGGGTTTATTTTTTATTTTTGGTTTTCCTTCTGGATTACTGTTCACATGAATGCATAGTGCTGGTTTACTGTTTTTGTTGTCCTGGTTTATTCGGGTGTATTGCTCTAGATTACAATTCGATTATTTTTCCGGTTAAAAATTTGTTGGAACCCCTTAAACCTTAAAAATAAAAGAATGGAATCTCATAATGCCACCCATTATCATATGAAACTCGTGTTAAATTATAGTGTATGTATGTGTGTTATGGTGCATATTTTAATATTCTTAAATATGTTGAGACAGATACACACTATGTGAATCAACTAATTTGCCGTCTGTGAAACTCTTTGCCGCCAGCTTTTCGTCGGGGTTGACGGTAACGACCACTTCGCCGTCTGTAAAAAAATATAGACAACAAAGCGTGACTTGGAGTGTTGGGCTGAGACCAACCAATTGCGTGTAAATCACCATGAGGCATTTAATAAAGAATCCCAAAAAAGAAAAAGAAAAAACCTTGCTGTTTAACCCTTTACGTAATTCTCCGATCTAAGCAGCACAAAAATAAAATTAAAAAAGGAGACCAATCCAATGCTGACATAGTATATGGTATGTGTATATGTAATTTTTTTTGAACTGATATGTATATAGTTTTCTCTGAAGCTATTGTTTAAAAGTAAGTACTGTTCAGAACTAATTACTGTTTATGCATGATTACTGTTTGAACTTGGTTACTGTTTACATATGATTACTGTTCACGGGAGGGGTGCTATTCACTGGATGGCTACATGGCACTGGGCTGAACAGTAAAATGTACAATAGACAACAAAAAAAATTCAAAAAAAGGAGAAAAAGCGAAAGCTTCCCGCTTTAGTATTGTTACTTATTTTGACTGATGAGGAGATTTATTGGTTCAGCAACATATGAAAGATGGTTGTTGAAAAGTGAGTAAATCACCTCTTGTCTCTGCAAATTCACTTATGAAAACAGTATATTCATTCCACTACTTGAAAATCTGACTATGCCGAGTGCCGACACATTTCCCGTTTTCTTTTCGCCGGGCACTCGACACAGATGATATGCGTCGAGTATAACACTCGGCAAACTCAAAAACTCGGCAATGGATGGCTTTTGCCGAGAGCACGCCAAAAAAAGGGCCTACTGCTTTTGTCACTAAGGACATTTTCAACGCTGACTCGTAAATTTGCTTCAGCATCCGTCCGCGGAGAGGGGATCAGTCCACGGACACTTATGCCGGAGGCGATACTAGCCGCATATGTCCGCTTACATTTTAACAGTGTTTTAACTAACCTGATAAAATTCATGCAAACACAGCGGATTTCATCAAAGTTCGGATAGAAAATAACGCAAATCATTCATACATTTTTTTTCCGAAAAGGGGCGCTTTATTACTTAAAAGGTTTAAGCATTACACCCGGCCTCTGCATAACTAAGATTCACCCCGGGCATAAAAACCGAAGACCGAAGACCGAACCCGAAAAGACCGAGTTCGAATCCGAAGAGACCGAACTAGAAAAGACGGAATAAAAAACGGTCTGTGCAAATACAAGACCGAACTAGTTTCGGTCTGATCGGTCATGCTATGTTCCGGACCGAATAGCCCGTATAGACCGATTAATAAAAGCCCATCCTAAGGCCTGTCCAGCCAGCCCGATGTACACGACCTCGCATCCTCACTTCCCGATTCACACCCAGCCGGCAGCCAATCTCTCCTTCTTCTTTTTCTCTCCTACTGCTAACCCTAGCCGCCGCCCGCTGCTTGCCCCGATGCACGCCACGCGCCCGTGAACGAAGACCGGCGCCCGAGCAGCGGCCCTGGCCGGTGAAGACCGGCGCCCGAGCGACGGCCCTGGCAGGTGAAGGCAGGCACCCCGAGCGGCGGCTCTGACCCGTGAAGACTGGCGCCCCGCGCCGCCAACCCCAACCTCCCGTCGGTCGCTCCACCGCTTGCGACGCAGCCATCCGCCGCCAGTGCTCCACCTCCTGACGACTAGTTCAGCAACTGGAGTTCGTCACCACTCACCACCACCCGTCTTCTTCCAGTCTGTTCGCCGGCTAGCCCTGCCCACTTTGGGTTCCCCACATCGCAGCTGAAGGTGAGGTACTCCATCTCTCTATGTAAACCTGTGATTCCCACGAAAATAAGCACTCCTGCAGAATGTATTTTGTAGGCAGTACATGCCCTTTCTTTGTGTCAAATGTTAGCACTTGGAGACAGCAAATAGTATATCTGTGCTTGTTTTGTGTCAAATGTTAGCAGCTTCAATACTTTAGTATACACAGTAACACATTTGTGATTGTTTCCTGAAACTAGATATATACATGGTGTATATATGTTGTGATTTGATCAGATCAATGTTGTTTGACAAACCAATGTCCTCTTTTTTTAAGATGTTTTCTATACCAGAATCTTAACATGACGAGGAATTGAATGAGAAAGATGATGCATTTATGAGGTATAGAGGCTGAGGCTGATGCAGAAGTAGTAGCTGCAGAAGCAGGAGACGAATCTGTCTTACGTAGCATTATTGAAGATGAAGATGCCGAACCAACTGTTGTCGCATGTACTGAACTTGATTTGTTTGATGTCAAGTACTATGTTTTCAAGTACTATGTAGTGGTGGTCTTTGTTGTTTGCTGCTTGTGCTTTCCATGGACTGATGTTGCTTATTATCTTCTTATTTTCTGTCAAATATAAATGATTATGCATGCATGAATTTTGTTGCTGGACCATGAATCATGAATCTTCTTAAATCTTATTACTTGCTGTCAAAAGCAAGCATGTATTGGTACTTTGTTACTTGTTGTGGAATATAAACATGTATACGTACTTTATGCTCACAAATATAAACATGTATTGGTACTGGAAGTAACATGAATATGAGTTGTAGCAAATTAATTTGGTCTATTTGATCAGGACCGAAGACCGAATAGTGAAAAGCCGAAAAGACCGAAATTATTTCGGTCTTCAATTCTGGAAGACCGAAAAGACTGAACCGAACAAACCGAAAAGACCGAACGTCCGGGGCTGACTAAGATGCACACAGCCAAATAAGGTTCTCTCACATAATAAAAAAAAGCGAAATACAAAGAGACATGTAGAGTCTGTATAACGCCTAAAGCGTAGGGGGCCAATCCTAAGATCATGCTGCTACCCATGTTAGGTAAAAGTATCCCTCGCCGTAGCCTCCAATCGTGTACACACCTTCGTAAATAGGTCTCGATTCTCCACGCGTTGTAGAGAGGACCATAAACTAACAGTCCCGGTACATCTGTAGATAACCTGCATCAGAGAAATACTTTTATCATTAAACACCTTATCATTTCTACATAGTCAAAGCGATCAAATAACGGCAAGTGCTCACACCCTGATAAGAGTTGTAAACTTGTGATCAATTCCATGTAACCAGTTACCAAATACATTGCAACAGTACAAGGAGAATACAAGTCAGAAGTTATTTGGATGACTGACCATATAGAACAGTCAATTTGCATTGAAAAAATAAATATTTTATTGTCACATCATGGTGACAAAAGACACATTACGGACTTCCATGCTAATTCCTCTTAATAAGATAATCTTTAGTAAGAATAACTCCGCGACGAAAATACCATGCAAAGATTTTATTCTTAAGAGATATCTTTATTTTCCAGATCTTTTAGTAAGATTAACGCTCTATACATCAGACTGGATTAACGTTCTATACATGGGATGGAAGGGGCTGGCACCGGCTTAGCTTGGCTTGAGCATATGCGGGCGACCCAACGTGTGTTAAATAGGCAACCAGCCGGAGCGTGGCAGGCTGAATAGTGTGTCGTGGTTCATGTGGAGTGAACAGGGGCAGTTTATTGACCATGATTACCCAAATCCATAATTTCTTTTGCGGGAACCCAAATCCGCATTAACAAGAGGAGTTGGGGCCTTTTAAATACTGAGTTGTGCAGTAGAAGGACTGATATTGTAGTCGCCCTTAATAACATTTTGACGGATAAGGAGATTTATTGGTTGCAGCAACATATGGAAGATGGTTGTTGAAAGGTGACCAAATCACCTCTTATCTTGCTTATGAAAAAAAACTATTAATTCCACTACTTGAAAAACCATCTTTGTCGAGTGTTGACACCTTTCCCGTATTCTTTTCCGCGGGCACACGGCAAAGATGATATGTGTCGAGTATAACACTCGGCAAACTCAAAATCTCGGCAATGGATGTCTTTTGCCGAGAGCGTGTGCAAAAAAAAAAAACTCGGTCTACTGCTTTTGTTGAGTTCCGCCAGAAAGGAACTTGGCAAAGATGCTGACACATGTCCCACGTCCCCGTGGCTGACAGCTCTCTAATGACAGGGCTCTCTTTGTCGAGTGTCGGCTAACGGACACTCGAGAACAAAGCCAATAAAATCATTTCAAAGTTAAAAATAGACACTTGATAAAGGTTTTCTATTTTGTTTAAAAAATGCGGAAACAGACTGTCAAGTGACTGAAAAGAAGCACTCGGCAAACTTCTATAGGTGCTCTCGGCTGCTGTCACATGGCACATTTTCTGAGTGGGCGACACTCGAATTATATTTTCGTTTTTTATCTGCGAAAAAGGCTTTACCGACAAGGTCTTGTATATGACGCTCAATTGTAACACCCAAAAATCAAGCCTTTTGATTTTTGTGTTGTTATTAATTTTGACTCTCTTCCAAACTTTTTCTTCTAAACTTTGTAACAAAGATTCACCTCACCCTAACTTACACCTGGATCACTACGCAGCCAAGACCAACCAAACTCAAATCCCAGCTTTTTGGAATTTAAAACCCTAGCTCAGATTGCCACAAAGGAAACTTCACTTTCTTTGTTGAACTAGTCTACCCCAATATTTGAGGAGACTCTCCAATCCATATGGATCAAAGGGGTGACACAATATTGCCATGCCAAAAGAAATATTTCTCTTCCATAAACAATCTAAGTTTGTGCCACTTTGAGGGAAATAAATCCAAAGAATACTTAGTGCATCTCCACCCGCCCTCCCAGGATGCCCCCAGGACACCTTTTTAGGCTCGGACAACGCTTTTTGCCGAAAAACGGCCCAGTCACGCCCCCAGCGCCCCCCAGGACGTCGAAATAGCATCGGCAAACCCAGGCGAAACCCGGCGCGTTGGGGGGCTCTTGGGGGCGCTGGCGGAAGTTTCGGCGAATCGTGTCGCCCCACATGTCCTTTTTCTTGGCCCACTTAATCATTTCCCTCACAAACCTTTGGTTGGGGTGGGGTGTGGCTGGGAAGATGCCCTCCCTATGCACCCCTATTTCAGCCGGATGAAGGATTTGGCCCCCCAAGACACCAACTTTTTTGGTTCGGTGGTGTTCTTGGGGGCTCCAACGGCTGGAGATGCTCTTAGGCACCTCTAAAAATGATGAAATTAATTAGAGATAATCATTGTGCCTATAATATGCTCTAGTAAAAAGATTGGCTCAATTAGGGCAAGGGAAAGTCCCGCTTTAATTGGTAAAGCCACTATGCCCTAGCCCCTAGGTTACTGTTCTAAAGGAACTGCCATTTTGGTAGCTCTGAAATTGCCAAATAATTTGGACAACACCTAATAACCACACATGACCAAATAAACCACACACTTGGTCGTTCACAG
This sequence comes from Thinopyrum elongatum, assembly GCA_011799875.1. Lineage (NCBI taxonomy): Eukaryota > Viridiplantae > Streptophyta > Magnoliopsida > Poales > Poaceae > Thinopyrum > Thinopyrum elongatum. The sequence goes on from CM022302.1 coordinate 378,258,622, forward strand.
CCACACAAGATCATAGGGAAAGGTTCAATGTTTTTGCCCTAAGTTGCAAGTTGTGAAGGAAATGCTAGCTAGAAACATCTTCTAAAGTTGAAACTTGGTGAAGGTGTGCACCCTAGTATGAGAACACTACGAGGCAAAGATTTACAGCTTGCCGCACCACACAACTCTCGGTGGACAACACAAACACATTGCTGCCAATATGGATAGGATGAAGGAATCCAACAATGATGCAGAAGTGGACAACTCAAGGCACACACACACATTTACTGAACCCCCCACAGGTGCACTGGACATGCTCTAGACCTTGATAGGCCATTGGTGCACCTAGTGCTAGTAAGGATCACCACCACAGTAGACGAAAGCACTGCTCTGGCTAGGTCCAGTGCATCCCCCATCGCAACCTAGCCGCTCTGGCCACACGCATGTTGTCTAATTGAATGCACATGCCCCCTTGAGCTTCTAGAAGCCTTGGCCACGAAGGAAACCGCACCTGCCGTTGCCGGCGCTGGGCCCTAGCCTCATTCATGACCTCTCTGTTTTGGATAAACATGCCGTCCAGCCCCCCTCCCCCTCGAGCTCGTGGACCACACAGACCCCTCCCAGGACGTTACCTAATGGCACCCGTACCACCAGCGCCAGCTGAGAACCGGCCCGGGCCCCGCCAAGCGTCACCACCGCCGCCGTGGATGCCATGTCTTTGCCGCCTATAAATAGAGCACCCCGGGGCCCGGCCCAAAGAACTCGCCCCTCACCCCCATACACCCCCAGCTAGCGGGATCGAGCAGCTGCACCACTAGTTGCTCGAATTCTGACGAGCTGCAATGCACGACACCACCACCGCAGCCGCACCACCAGCCACCCCGACGCCCATAGAGCCACCCACCCGAGGCGCTACATGTCAGTGATCCCAGACGTGCCCTCGCCCTCCCCCATAGACCATTGGAGCGTTGTAATTTGGCCAGAGCCAGCGCTCCCAGCCACTGTCGCCGGGAGGTACGAGAAAGGAGAAGGAGAGAGGAGAGAGACGACTGGACATGTGGGCCCAGGGATGTTGGAAATATGCCCTAAAGGCAATAATAAATGTATTATTATATTTCCATGTTCATTATTAAGTTTATGTTTCTATGCTACAATTGTATTGGTTCATGAATATGAGATTCAGAGGAAAACCTAAATATATGTGTGGAATCATAAACACCAAGTGATACCTAGTCTGGCCTCTAAGACTAGCTCATGTATTGATTGATGATCCTGTTTTCCTGATCATGCGCATTGTTAAAGTAACAAGGATGCTGTCAATAGTGAGAACACATTGTTACCGGAACAATGGTGTTGGATAGACCAAACTTATGAATTACTGAGAGATGCTATGTTGTTATGTTATTCGTACTGCATATAACTCATTCGCCTTTGCATTGTTCCTTATACCATGAGAATATTACATACCAACATGCCGGATGGATAATTTGGAGTTTACCACATGTCACTCCGTAAGTGGATGTGAATACAGGTCACTTACAGGTATTCTGGAAATGTATGTCTCGGTAGTAATAGTTCAAGACTGAGATTTGCTCCTCTCATGATACAGAGATACTCTCCGGTCCCACTCGGTGTTACGGTATCATTATCGTCTGGCCACACACTTGTGATGGAGATCATGGGATACCGGCATACAAACACAAGTAAAGGGAACGAAACGGTAAAGAGGATAACTGGTATAGTGATCAAGGAGTTGATCATGGGGATACTGATAATCTCTCCTCGGGTTTCGTAAACGTATCACGAAGCAAAGGGAATGGTATTCATAAACAAAGGTTTCCTAGATAACTTTGTGAATATGTGGGAGTTAATAAGGGTGTCCAGATCCCGCTGTTGACTATTGACCGGAAGGGGTTCCGGGTCATGTCTGCTTATTTCTGAAGCTGTAGGGTCACACGCTTAACGGGTTCTAATCCTGATTACCGGGGAAATGAGTTAAAAGAGCACCGAAAGAGTTTTAGATAGTTACGAAAGTACTCCGGGTGGTTTCAGAATGGTTTTGGGAATTTCAGAAGGTATGACATGATTTCATAAAGTCCGGAACTATATATGGGGTCATCAGAATGGGTTCCGGAGACATCCGAAAAATACGACATTTTATTTGTGGAAGAAAGTTGTGAAGGACCGTCATGAGATGATGACCCCTAGTGGGCCTCGTGGGGCCCACAAGGGGTTCCACAGGGACATGGCAGGTCCCTAGACCAAATCCTGCTAGTGAGGGAAACCTTCCCTCCACCAAGTGGAGGAGGAGAAGGATTCCCCCTAGGCCGGCGCCCCCTCCTTTTCTCCCACCTATATATATGTCGATAGGGATCCCTCTTGGAACACATCAAATCAAAGGGACCTCTCTCCCACATAGCTCCATGCTCTCCCGATCTAATTGGCCTAAGTTTTTAGGCTCCTAATTAAACGGGCTCTAAACTCGGTCTAATAGGTCTAAGTGAATTAGAATCCTAATTAGACGAGTAGCGCTGCTAGGCTTTCTCGCTCTCTAGTTTTCTCGCAGTTCTTCCTGGACGTCGAAGCTCTGTCGGACTACTACCACGTAATGCAAGGATACCTCAAAGGGGTCATCTACTTCGACTCTCGACTATGTGAACTCTTCTCGTGGCTGGGAGGTGTAACCTTGTTGCGGGAATCATCGGGATCGTTGAGCTGCACTGACTCGTCACTGCTTCCGCTACTTTGCATCGTCGATGAGTTTGATCATTAACGCCATCTTCATTGTGATGCTGGGTGATGTCGTGTAGCATAATTCTTTTGTTGCATAGCACATTACCCTACAGTGTCATCACGAGCAAATCTATGAGTAGATGTAGGTATGATAGAGCATATGGTGATATGCGGCATTACACGTAAGTGCGGGGTGATTAGATGGTTCTAATTACTGGACGTTCATCTTGTAACCCGTCTAATCTTATGAGGTTTTGATCCTGACAGCATGTTCGAGTTTTGTTTCAAGGGTGTGGCATCCATAGCTAAGCTTCAGATACTTTGTGCTTGTTCACAGTCTTGAAAGATAAACTTTGCAAGGGCCGAAGGGCAATGTAGATAATGATCTACACGAGGGTCACTCATTGACATGCATGTCAACCTCGGTGAGTGTGAAGAAGTAAATATTTTGCGACGGTGGACCTCGACTCAAAGGCTGGGCACGAAGAAGGAGTTCTACGGTGCCAGAAGAAGGATGAAGAAGATCTCAGAGACGATGCAGACTACTTCATCGAAAAATGGCTATACCACGTGACTATATTATAAACTCCATGTGATGTTAATCCCTTTTCATGCACCTTGATTGCGTAGTAGTCGTTTATTAGGGTGATCTCTCACTGAAAATATAAAGTTGACAGTATTCATTCAATTGTAGCACCGTCCAAATATTAATTACTTCAAGACGCCATGTCACTTGGGTATAGTTGTAAGCGGTATTAAGCAGGCATGAACGGTTCATGTTGCATGTACATTTGGTTGTCTTGACGAGATAGAAAGATAGTCTTGATCTTGGAACACACCCATCGAAAGATGAACAAGAGTCATATGGAGATATGATTTGCTGTTGACCTACCGGTCCCGTTGCTACTCCATCAGTGATGTTACATCAATGGTGTAGTAAGTGAGTCGTGGATCTTGAATCACTAGTAATCAATTATGAGAGATATTGATTTTAGTGGGAGCACACTTTAGTTAAACCCTTAATTAGAGTTGCATTAATAATGAACAATGTCCAAATGAATTTGCATTGTATGTTGTAGATAATGGCACGCAACACCACCTTCAATTTGGCACCTATGCTTAAGAAAGTAAAATCGAGTGCATCTCGAAACAACTTCACGGACTAGTTCTGCAATCTGAGAATAGTTCTCAAGAGTGATAAGAAAGAATATGTTCTTGAATCAACTCTTCCAAAATCCCCTGATGAGAACGCCACTTAGGATGATAAAAGTGTTTATCAGTCGAAAAGTGATGACAACATTGCAGTACAATGCACCATTCTTGCAACTATGGAGCCAGAACTTCAAAAGCATTTTGAAAACTATGGATCCTATGAGATAATCGTGGAGCTGAAAGCTTTGTTTCAACAACATGCAAGGTCTGAGAGATATGCGATATCTAAGTCCATGTTTGATTGCAAGCTAGCTAAGAGAAGTTCAGTGTGACAACACATACTCAAGTTAGCTAGGTATTGGCAGAGGTTGGAGGCTCTTGTCTTCCGCTACTTGTGAGCTGTGTTGGGATTTTCCCTGAGGAAGGGTGAAGCAATATAGTAGCGGATAGTATTTCTCTCAGTGAGAACCAAGGTTATCGAACCAATAGGAGAACCATGCAAATGCCTAGTAAGCAGTACCTACACATACAAGAGCAAATTACTGTTGGGCAATTGATAGAAAAGCGCATAGTCATGATGATATGCATGGCAATGATCATGTATATAAGCATTACGTCCATGACAAGTAGAACGAAACAATTCTGCATCTACTACTATTACTCCACCAATCAAGCTCTATCCAACATGCATCTATGGTATTAAGTTCATGACAGAGTAATGCTTTAAGCAAGATGACATAATGTAGACAAAATAAAACAAAGCAATATGATTACACCCTGTCATTTTACCCTTAGTGGCAATAATACAAATACGTGACCCCTGCTGTCACTGGGTGAGCACACCGCAAGATTGAACCCACTACAAAGCACCTCTCGCACTGAAGATAAATCAATCTAGTTGGCCAAACCAAATAGATAGATCGGAGAGAAATACAAAGCTATAATAATCATGCATAATAAAGTTTAGAAAAAACTCAATTACTTTCAATGAATATTCCAATCATAAACCCACAATTCAACGGATCCCAACAAACGCACCGCAAAAGAAGATTACATCAAATCGATCTCCGAAGAGAACATTGTATTGAAGATCAAAGAGAGAGAGGAAGCCATCTAGCTAATCACTATGGACCCTTAGGTCCGTGGTGAACTACTCACACATCATCGGAGGGGCAGCAAGGTTGATGTAGAAGCCCTCCGTGATCGATTCCCCCTCTGGCAGAGTATCGGAAAGTGCCTCCATATGGCATCGCAGAAGAATAGAAGCTTGCGTTGGCGCAAAAATTGTTTCGGGTGTCTCTCTATTGGTTTTGGCATTTATGGGAATTTATAGGCCTGGAATTAGGTCAAACGGAGCTGCATGGGCCCCACAAGCTTAGGTGGCGCGCCCCCTGGAGCACACCGTGTGAGCTTCTCGCTCTCCTGTAGATCGTATGGTCTCCTCCCGAAGCTTCTAGGGTCCCTTTTGGTCAAGAAAAAATCACCCTAAAGTTTCATCATGCATGTTTGGACTTTGTTTGGTATTGATTTTTTGAAAAGCAAAACACATGCAGAAAACATGATCCCTAATGAGTTGGGCACTGATATTGTCCTAGCATCACTCCCGCCAAGCTACAAATGCTTGATCATGAATTATTACATGAATGGGATGGACAAGAGTGTGAATGAATTATTCAACATGCTCAAGATTGCGGAGGTTGAGAGAAAGACACCAATCATGTGATGATGGTGAACAAAAGGACACGGTTTAAAAAGAAGGGCAAATCCAAGAACAAAAAAATCTAAGAAGAACGGTAAGACCAATGCTTCTAGAAAACCCAAGGGAGGCACCAGTTCTAAGACTGAATGTTTCTTCTGTAAGCAAAAGGGACATTGGAAGATAAACTGGAAGAAGTTTCTGACAGAGAAGAAGAAGACTGGACAGTCCAACTCAGGTATGAGTGTCATACATGTTATTGATGTGTTCCTTCCTGGTCCTCACTGTAATTCTTGGGTATTGGATACCGGATCGGTTGCTCATATTTGCAACTCAATGGAGGGACTACAGAGGCCTAGAAGACAAGCAAAGGACAAAGTGAAGATGCACGTCAGAAATGGAGTAAAAGTTACTATCAAAGTCGTCGGTGTTTTGCCACTACATCGACCTTCGGGATTTATATTAGAACTAAGTCATTGTTACTATGTTCCGGCCTTATGCAAGAAAATTATATCAGGATCATGTTTATTGCGAGATGGTTATTCATTTAAGTCAGAGAACAATGGTTATTCGATCGATATGCATAATACATTTTATGGTTGTGCACCAGTTGAGAATGGGTTGTTTATTATGAATCTTGAAAGTCAGAATCTCATCTTTCACACTGACGCTAAACGTCTTAAACATACTGATAAGACAAATACCACATTTTTGTGGCACTGCCTCTTGGTCATATTGGAAAGAAACGCATGAAGAAGCTCCATAATGATGGACTTTTGAATTCATTTTATCTTGAACCATTTGGTAATTGTGAGTCTTGTCTGATGGGAAAATTAACTAGGACGCCATTCACATGCCATATGAAACGGGCGAGTGACTTGTTGAAAATAATACATTCAGATGTATGTGGTCCGATGAGTATTGTCGGGGCACGTGGCGATCCACCGCCTAGAGATTGAATTTACTAACACTCGTCGAAGGGCATGTCGTAGTAATAAAAGGTAGGTGGGATGATGGTACAGGTGGAGTGGAGCTCCCTTGCTGGCTTTCATCATAGCGTGACACCTAACAACGCATTTAATGCGTTTGTCCAATGCCATCAGTGTGCGCGGTGGATTTCTCTACTTTGTTTTTTTTACTGATTACTGTGAGGCAACAGCCCCACAACCTTTTTTAAATCTTTAAAACTAGAGGTCCTTTACAAAATAATAAATAAAATACAACACATGCTTACCTATATACAACAACACCTATTTACAAACAAAAGCAAAAACAACCCCATGCAATAGTAAGGTAAGTTCTTAATCCATTCCAGAAGAAGTGGCCTCACGGAGGTCTTAAACCTGTGTGAAAGGAGAGAAATATCATACATAAAATTCCTCTTCCAGGCTCTGAAGGTTGGGTTTTCATGTCTGGAGATTTTTCCATTGTGGATGATCCATATATCCCATGCAGCAGTAAATACTACGTCCAAGAAGAATAGGTGACCAAAACTTCTGCTCGCAGATATTATGCATGCTTTTGCTGACATTCTATCCTGCCATGTGATCTGAAGATAGTTCCAAACTCTGGTTGCAAATACACATTTGAAGAAGAGATGATCTCTATCCTCCAAAGTTTATGAGGGCACATGGGATAGAAGTTATCATCATCTGTGGATCTCCAGTGCCTTGTGAGGAGCATGTCTCTTATATTTAATCTGCCATTAAGCAACAACCACACAAAAACTTTAATTTTCATGGTACACCTACTAGCCGAAAGCCATTTGCATGGATCATCCATAGGTAAGTGTGCATGCATCAACTTGTAGTAACTCTTAGCAGAAAATACTCCTTTACTAGGAACCCATAACCAGGTGTCAGGTTCTTACACATTCCTATGCAAAGATTGTAATCCAGACTGAAATTCTTCCATGGACTCAATGGATAAAGGTAGATGGAAAAGAGAAGTTGGGTCTTGGTTGTGGATAATATCCTGGACAGATAGCTTGTCATCAAGGGCAAATGATAATAACCATGGATACCTTTCTTTCAGACGGGTTGCAGACCCCAAAAATTTCCATGCATCATGCCAAAATAGGGCAAAGTCTCCCATATTAATTATAACTTCAGAATGGAGTCTAAAAGTTTCATTGAGCTTCATAATATCCTTCCACCAAAAGGATCCACATAATATGGTTGCATGAGGTACCACTCCATCATTGTAGTTGGACTAGATCAGGGAGACCCAAAGAATATCAACTCTGTTGTAAAACTTGGACAAATGTTTGGTGAGGAGAGCTCTATTCTAAATATTAAGGCTCAAAATTCCCATTCCTCCATTTTCCTTAGGCCTACAAACCAAAGGCCAAACTGCTAGAGAGTGCTTTGGTGTATCAGAATTCCCTCTCCACAAACATTATCTCATAACTCTCTAATTTTTTGATAATACCAGCAGGTAAAGAAAGTAGATTTCCATAGATGAGAATGCAGAGAGAACAAGTTGCAATCTGGATCCTTGAGATAACAAACAGAAGGTGGATGTTAACCTTCTTTCCATTCTATCCACCACTGGGATTAGGTATTGAATTCTAGGTTTGGTAGTACCCACAGGTAACCCGAGATAGGTGAAAGGTAGAGTCCAAACTTGGCAACCAAACAGAGCAGCCACTCTAGACATTTCAGTTGAATCAACATTGATGGGGAGAATGCATGACTTTTGAAAATTACCCTTCAACCCAGTTAAAGCATGGAAAGCATGTAACATCTCTTTAAGTGCTAGGAGTTGAGAATCCTCTGCAGGTAGAATGAGCAATGTGTCATCTTCATATTGAATTGTAGGGAAATATGTGTCATTGGTGTTGATTGGCAGGGTGAGAAATCCTCTTCTGAGCATATCATTAGTAACTGTTCGTAAGAGATCAACAGCAATGGCAAAAAGGATAGAGGATAGAGGATCACCCTGTCTGACCCTTTTCTTGCACATGAATTGATTTCTAGGAACACCATTAAGCAGAATGGAGGATGTACCATAGGATAGCAGCTCTTTGATCCAAGAAATCCATTTATCATCAAACCCTTTGTTTTTTAACATCTGTAAAACCAAATCATGCTCAACAGTATCAAAAGCTTTAGCAAAGTCTACTTTCACAATTAGTATGGGCTTCTTTGACGTATGGCACTGGTGAATGTATTCAATAGTCTAAGCAATACAGTCTTGGACTGATCTGCATTTAAGAAAGACATATTGGTTCTTATGGATACAGGTAAGGATGACCTTCTGAAATATGTTTGCTAATAGCTTCGTGAGCAATTTCAGGCATGTATTTGTAAGAGAAATAGGTCTAAAATCATTGGGGACTTCAGGAGATAATATTTTTGGGATCAAGGTTACTAGAGAGCCATTTATGCTGGCCAAACTAATTTTTCCCTCCCCAAAATCTTGGAATAGCTGCAAAAAGTCATCCTCAATTATGTCCCAGCATCTCTTCACAAAAAGACCAGTTAAACTATCTGGCCCTGGTGCCCTATCCACGTGAAGGTGCTTTAAAACCTCATTAATTTCCTCTTGAGAGAAAGGTGCAGATAGAGATTCCAATCTAGGTACCATATGTGTAAGATTTGCAATATCAAAGTGCATATCAATTCCATTAGCAACCCCCATTCTGTTTTTGAAAGAACCCCGTAAAAGAGAAGCCATCTATTGAAGTTTAGTTACTACAACCCCATTATCATTCTTCTTTGTTACCTTCACAGATTATTTGAGTAGATACATTTATATCTACCTAACGAAATAAAAGTCTGAAACATTTGAAAAGTTCAAAGAATTTCAGACGAAGTAGAAGATCATTGTAACAAGAAAATCAAATTTCTGTGATCATATCGTGCAGGACAATATTTGAGTTACAAGTTTAGCTAGCATATGAAGAGTTATGGATTTGTTTCTCAAATGACGCCACCCAAAACACCACAGAGGAATGGAGTGTCCGAGAGATTACCTTGTTGGACATGACTAGATCGATGGTGTCATTAACGAAACTGCCACTATCTTTTTGGGGTTATGCTTTAGAAACAGCGGCTTTTACACTTAATAGAGCATCATCAAAGTCTATTGAAACGACACCATATGAGATATGGAATGGGAAGAAGGCCAACTTGTCTTTTCTTAAAATTTGGGTTTGCGATATTTATGTAAAGCATTTACAACCAAACACGCTTGATCCTAAGTCAGCCAAATGCTACTTTGTTGCTTATCCCAAGGATACTGTTGGGTATAACTTCTACCACCATACCAAAGGCAAAGTGTTTGTCACTAATAATGAAGTATTTCTTGAGAAAGAGTTTCTTGCGAAAGAGGTGAGTGGGAAGACAGTAGAACTTCACTAGATTGTTGAATCTCAGGTGATGGATGATGACCCACAAGTATAGGGGATCAATCGTAGTCCTTTCGATAAGTAAGAGTGTCGAACCCAACGAGGAGCAGAAGGAAATGACAAGTGGTTTTCAGCAAGGTATTTTCTGCAAGCACTGAAATAGTCGGTAACAAGTAGTTTGATAGTAAGATAATTTGTAACGAGCAAGTAAGTGTAACGGTAAACAAAGTGCAGCAAGGTAGCCCAATCCTTTTGTGGCAAAGGACAGGCCAGAATGGTCTCTTATGATAAGCAAAGCGTTCTTGAGGGTACACGGGAATTTCATCATATCACTTTCATCATGTTGGTTTGATTCGTGTTCGCTACTTTGATAATTTGACATGTGGGTGGACCGGTGCTTATGTGATGTTCTTACTTGAACAAACCTCCTACTTATGATTAACCCCCTCGCAAGCATCCGCAACTACGAGAAAAGTATTAAGATAAAATCTAACCATAGCATTAAACTTTTGGATCCAAATCGGTCCCTTACGGAATAGCGCATAAACTAGGGTTTAAGCTTCTGTCACTCTAGCAACCCATCATCTAATTACTACTCCACAATGCATTCCCTTAGGCCCAAATATGGTGAAGTGCCATGTAGTCGATGTTCACATGACACCAGTAAGGGAATCACAACAAACATATCATCAAAATATCGAACACATATCAAGTTCACATGATTACTTGCAACATGATTTCTCCCGTGACCTCAAGAACAAAAGTAACTACTCACAAATAATAATCATTCTCAAGATCAGAGAGGTATTGAATAGCATAATGGATCTGAACATATAATCTTCCGCCAAATAAACCATATAGTAATCAACTACAAGATGTAATCAACACTACTAGTCACCCACAAGTACCAATCTAAGGTTCTGGTACAAAGATTGAACACAAGAGATGAACGAGGGTTTGAGAGGAGATGGTGTTGTTGAAGATGTTAATGGAGATGGCCCTCCCAAAGATGGAAGAGTTGGTGGTGATGACGATGAGGATGATTTCCCCCTCCGGGAGGGAAGTTCCCCGGCGGAATCGCTCCGCCGGAGAGCAAAAGTGCTCCTGCCCAAGTTCCGCCTCGAGACGGCGGCGCTTCGTCCCGAAAGTCATCTCCTTATTTTTTTAGGTCAAAATGACTTATATACCAGAAGAGGGGCACCGGAGGTGGGCCGAGGAGGGCACAACCCACCAGGGCGCGCCTGGGCTCCTTGGCGTGCCAGGTGGGTTGTGCCCACCTGGTGGGCCCCCTCTGTTATTTATTTGCTCCAATAATTCTTAAATAATCCATAAAAAATCTCTGTGAAGTTTCATCTTATTTGGAGTTGTGCAGAATAGGTAGCTCTGACGTGCTTTTTCAGGTCCAGAATTCCAGCTGCCGGTATTCTCCCCCTTTGTGTAAACCTTGCATATTATGAGAGAAAAGGCATTAGAATTACTCCTAAAAGTGTTATTATGCATAAAAACATTATAAATAACAGTAGGAAAACATGATGCAAAATGGACGTATCAACTCCCCCAAGCTTAGACCTCGCTTGTCCTCAAGCGAAAAACCGTAATCGAAAAACATGTCCACATGCTTAGAGAGAGAGGTGTCGATAAAAACAAAATACGGACATAGAAGCATCATGCATACTATTATAAAAGCAAGGAATTTTAACATAAAACGTTATCAAACAACTTTTGTCACATAACTATTATCATATAACTTCTCATGAGCAAGTAACAATTCATCACAACATCGAAGTATAAAGCATAAACTCTATTGAAAACCAACAAACTATGTTCTCAGTCAACTTTGCAACTACAATTCATCATCTTTTCAGGAAGGGTCACTTATCAGAGCCTTTAGGCAAGTCGACATACAAAACCATCATTTAATCTTCTATGATTGCTAACACTCACAGCGTACCCATGCACAAAAAGTTTCAACCGGACACATAGAAAGATAGGGGGTTATAGTTTCACCTCCCAACGTATTCACCTCAAGGGTGATGTCAACAATAATAACTCATGCCCACTCATATTCAACTGGATATATATGCCTAGATCTTTCCTCACCACATGATGCTTGCAAAAAGAGAAAATAAAAAGGAATAGGGAAGAAAACTTTGACTCTTCATAAAAGTAAATGCATAAAAGTAAAAGATAGGCCCTTCGTAGGGAAGCAGAGGTTGTCATGCGCTTATTTGATTGCATGCCAAATCCCTTAGTGCAAAAGAACGTCACGTTACATTGCGCCCTTATGATGGCAACCTTTATTATGCAGTCTGTCGCTTTTATTATTTTGCCATCACAAGTTCGTGCAACGCTCAATTTTCTCTTACACTAAATGATCCAACACATTTAGAAGCAATTTTTATTGCCTTTTTGCACTGATGATAACTTACTTGAAGGATCTTACTCAATCCATAGGTAGGTATGGTGGACTCTCAAAGTAAGATTTGGGTTAAGGGCTTTGGATGCACAAGTAGTATCTCTACCTAGTGCAGAATTTTTGGCTAGAAAAGATATTGGGAAAGCACCACATGTTAAAGGATCTATGACAATATAACTTCTATGTGAATATAAACAAACATAAATCATTACGTTGTCTTCCTTGTCCAACGTCAACTATTTTGACACAAAATATTTAATGGGGGCTCACAATCATAAAGATGTCCAAGATAGTGTATTTGCATGTGAATCTTCTCTTCCCTTATTAATTCTTTCATGAATTGCATCATTGAGCAATGCTATGTTTGTCAATCTCCAATAAATTTTACCACTTATACTTTTCCTTATGTGATGTCATTACTTACCATAAGATTAACATATGATCTTTTTCATTATTCTTTTTCTTTAGTTTGATTGAAACTAAAAAAACAAAACTTGACCTTATTCAACTAATTCAAAAGATAACTAAAGATCGAACTAAGAGAAATAAAGGCAAAAGAGGTGGTGTGATACGATACCAGGACACCTCCCCCAAGCTTGGCACAAGCCAAGGGGAGTGTCCATACCATGAACTCAAGTCTCCTTTGGTGATGAAGAAGGTGGTGGTGATGAGGTAGCAATCTTATCTTCCGGTTTCCATGGCAATGGCTCACCATCATAAGAGGAGGAGCGAGTCTCACGAGTCCTGCAACTAGCAGCCAAACTCATACCTTTAAACCTTGCCTCATATTCAAAGACTTGGTTTTGGAGATCATAGATTTGACTTTGCAGAAAGTTGATTTGCTCGTTGAAGGTGAAGATGATGTCCTTCATGGATTTGCCATTCACCTTGAGATCAAGGGTGTAATCCATGATCATGAGGTGATTGACATTGAGTCCACGTTCCACCATCCCCTTGCACTTGAAGACCTCCTACTCCATAGCTTCAAGCCGGGCATCCACGGTCCCCGTCCCCTTGGGGCCCTGGACGTCCCGGATGTGGAGCACCCCCTCACGCATCTCAATGGCTTGAGGGTGCTGCATCACCTCCAGCAGTTACGGGTTGATGACGTTCTCGAAGAACTTGTCCTTGGAGGAGCTCGAAGCGGCCATGGCGATCTAGATCTATCAGAAAATAGCAAGAAAGAAGAACAGACGATTTCTCCGTGATACGGTGGTCAATAGGTTTGGGGGGTATATAAAGATTTTTTATCTTGGGAAACAAACAAATGAGAGAAAAACGGAGTCCGGAAGGTACCCGAGGTGGGCACAACCCACCTGGCCGCGCCTGGCCGCGCCTGGCAAGCCAGGCACGCCCTGGTGTCTTGTGCCCACCAGGGTTGCCTTCCTGGTTGTTTCTTATTTTCCTAAATTTTGTTATATTCCAAAACTGACAGGAAATATTTTTGCGGATATTTTGGAGTCTGTTTACTTGCCGTATCACGTATCTCCTCTTTTTTAGTTATTCTGGAGTGTTCCGGAAGGTCTCTTTTATGTGTTCCTCAGGTGTCATGGTTTGAATAATATTGCTTTCAACATTAATGGGCGTACCTGAGATATAGTGTTTAATTCTTTGCCCGTTGACCACCTTCGGGTTAGTACGAGAAAAGTATTAAGATAAAATCTAACCATAGCATTAAACTTTTGGATCCAAATCGGTCCCTTACGGAATAGCGCATAAACTAGGGTTTAAGCTTCTGTCACTCTAGCAACCCATCATCTAATTACTACTCCACAATGCATTCCCTTAGGCCCAAATATGGTGAAGTGCCATGTAGTCGATGTTCACATGACACCAGTAAGGGAATCACAACATACATATCATCAAAATATCAAACACATATCAAGTTCACATGATTACTTGCAACATGATTTCTCCCGTGACCTCAAGAACAAAAGTAACTACTCACAAATAATAATCATGCTCAAGATCAGAGAGGTATTAAATAGCATAATGGATCTGAACATATAATCTTCCACCAAATAAACCATATAGTAATCAACTACAAGATGTAATCAACACTACTAGTCACCCACAAGTACCAATCTAAGGTTCCGGTACAAAGATTGAACACAAGAGATGAACTAGGGTTTGAGAGGAGATGGTGCTGTTGAAGATGTTGATGTAGATGGCCCTCCCAAAGATGGGAGAGTTGGTGGTGATGATGATGAGGATGATTTCCCCCTCCGGGAGGGAAGTTCCCCCGGCGGAATCGCTCCGCCGAAGGGCAAAAGTGCTCCTGCCCAAGTTCCGCCTCGAGACGGTGGCGCTTCGTCCCGAAAGTCCTCTCCTTATTTTTTCTAGGTCAAAATGACTTATATACCAGAAGAGGGGCACCTGAGGTGGGCCGAGGAGGGCACAACCCACCAGGGCGCGTCTGGGCTCCCTGGCGTGCTCAGGTGGGTTGTGCCCACCTGGTGGGCCCCCTCTGGTATTTATTTGCTCCAATAATTCTTAAATAATCCATAAAAAATCTCCGTGAAGTTTTAGCTTATTTGGAGTTGTGCAGAATAGGTAGCTCTGATGTGCTTTTTCAGGTCCAGAATTCCAGCTGCCGGTATTCTCCCCCTTTGTGTAAACCTTGCATATTATGAGAGAAAAGGCATTAGAATTACTCCCAAAAGCATTATTATGCATAAAAACATTATAAATAACAGTAGGAAAACTTGATGCAAAATGGACGTATCAATGGAGCAAAGGGTGGAGGTGCCGTAAGATGTTCTAGAACCTACCCCTGCGCCTGAACCTGAAGAACCTACATGTGATGACGATACTTCAATCAAGTGTGTAGTTGAACCACGCGGGACATGTTGAAGTCATGCTCTACCTCAGAGGTTTGAGGATGAAGTCTTTCTGTTAGATCAAGATGAACCTGTGCATTACAAAGAGGCAATGGTGAGCCCTGACTCTGGGAAATTGGCTGGAGGCCATGAAATCCAAAATAGCATCCATGTACGAGAATCAAGTTTGGAACTTCGTAGACCCTCCGGAAGGTATCGAACCTGTGAATGTAAATGGATCTATAAGAAGAAAACGGATGCTGATGGAAATGTTTACATCTATAAAGCTCGACTTGTCGCAAATTGTTTTTGATAAGTTCAAGGAGTTCACTACGACGAGACCTTCTCGTCCGTAGTGATGCTTAAGTCTGTTCGGATTTTACTAGAAATTGCTACTTATTTTGATTATGAGATATAGTAGATGGATGTCAAAACGGCTTTCCTCAATGGAAATTTAACCGAGGACGTGTGTATGATACAACAAGAGGGTTTTGTTGATTGGATGCTGGAAAGGTGTGCAAGCTTCAGAGGTCCATCTATGAACTTAAGTAAGCATCAAGGAGTGGGAATGTTTGTTTTGATGAAGTGGTCAAAATGTTTGGCTTCATCAAGAACGATGAAGAGGCTTGTGTTTACAAGAAAGTGAGAGGGAGCGCAATTGCATTTCTAATACTATATGTGGATGACAAGTTGTTGATTGGGAATGAGAAGGAATTTCTTAACACAGTTAAAGATTCATTGAACAAGAGTTTTTCAATGAAACACCTAGGCGGTGCAGCTTACATATTGGGCATTAAGATCTATAAGATAGATCCCGGCGCCTGATTGGGCTAAGCCAAAACACGTACATTGGTAATATACTAAAGAGGTTTAGTACGGAGAATGCAAAGAAGGGGTTCTTGCCTATGTCACGTGGCACTTCAGTATGCAAGAGTCAGTGCCCTAAGTCCACTGATGAGCGTAACAAAATGACTAAGGTTCCATATGCTTTGACAATTGGATCTATCATGTATGCCATGATTTGTACAAAACCAGATGTTTCCTATGCTCTAAGTGTTACAAGAAGATACCAGAGTGATCCAGGTCCGGATCATTGAACACCAATTAAAAATATTCTAAAGTACCTCAAAAGGACTAAGAAAATGTTCCTAGTATTTGGTGGTGATGAAGAGCTCATTGTACAGGGTTACACTGGTGCTAGCTTCAAGACTGGTCCAGATGACTTTAGATCTCAATCAGGGTTTGTATTTACGGAAAATGGTGGCGCAGTAAGCTGGAAGAGTTCTAAGCAAAGTACTGTGGCAGATAGAACAACGAAGGCAGAATATATGGCCGCTTTGGAACCTGCGAAGGTGGGTTACTAGATCAAGAAGTTCGTCACCGAGCTTGGTGTAGTTCCCAGTGCGCTAAACCTGATGGAGCTCTGCTACTTCTTGAGGTTGCGTTGGTTTTTCCCTTGAAGAGGAAAGGGTGATGCAGCACAGTAGAGGTAAGTATTTCCCTCAGTTAAGAACCAAGCTATCAATCCACTAGGAGAAGAACGCACAAATCACCAACACCTGCACAAACAATCAAACACTTGCACCCAACGCGATAAAGGGGTTGTCAATCCCTTCACGGTCACTTGCAAAGGTGAGATCTGATAGAGATTAATAAACAAAAGATAAAATATTTTTGGGTTTTTTGGTATATAGATATGAAAATAAAAGATTGCAAAATAGTAGATCGGAAAGTAATATGATGGAAAATAGACCCGAGGGCCATAGGTTTCACTAGAGGCTTCTCTCATGAAGGCAAATAATACGGTCGGTGAACAAATTACTGTCGAGCAATTGATAGAAAAGCGCACAGTTATGCCAATATCCAAGGCAATGATTATGTTTATAGGAATCACATCCGTGTCAATTAGACCGACTCCTGCCTGCATCTACTACTATTACTCCACACATCGACCGCTATCCAGCATGCATCTAGAGTATTAAGTTCATAAAGAACAGAGTAACGCCTTAAGTAAGATGACATGATGTAGAGGAATTAACTCAAGCAATATGATGAAAACCCCATCTTTTTATCCTCGATGGCAACAATGCAATACGTGTCTCGCTACCCCTACTTTGTCACTGGGTGAAATCACGCAAGATTGAACCCAAAGCTAAGCACCTCTCCCATTGCAAGAAAAACCAATCTAGTTGGCCAAACCAAACCAAACCGATAATTCGAAGAGAAATACAAAGATATTAAATCATGCATAAAAGAATTCAGAGAAGATTCAAATAATATTCATAGATAAGCTGATCATAAATCCACAATTCATCAGATCTCGACAAACACACCGCAAAGGAAGATTACATCGGATAGATATCCAAGAACATCAAGGAGAACGTTGTATTGAGAATCAAAGAGAGAGAAGAAGCCATCTAGCTACTAGCAATGGACCCGTAGGTCTGACGTAAACTACTCACGCATCATCGGAAGGGCAATGGAGTTGATGTAGAAGCCCTTCGTGATCGATTCCCCCTCCGGCAGGATGCCGGAAAAGGCCCCAAGATGGGATCTCATGGGAACAGGAGGTTGCATCGGTGGAAAAGTGTTTTCGTGGATGCCTCTGGTGGTTCTGGAATATTTGTGAATATATAGGAGGAAGACCAAGGTCAAGACGTCACCGAGGGGCCCACAAGGTAGGGGGGCGCCCCCCCTAGGGTGCGCCCTCCACCCTTGTCGCCGCCTCGTGGATCTTTTGACTTGGACTCCAAGTCCCTTGGGTGTCTTCTGGTCCAAGAAAAATCATCGTGAAGTGTTATTCCGTTTGGACTCCGTTTGGTATTCCTTTTCTACGAGGCTCAAAAACAAGGAAAAAAACAGAAACTGGCACTGGGCTCTAGGTTAATAGGTTAGTCCCAAAAATAATATAAAATAGCATATTAATGCATATAAAACATCCAAAACAGATAATATAATACCATGGAACAATCAAAAATTATAGATACGTTGGAGACGTATCAAGCATCCCCAAGCTTAATTCCTGCTCGTCCTCAAGTAGGTAAATGATAAAACAGAATTTTTGATGTGGAATGCTGCCTAACATACTTATGCATGTAATTTTCTTTATTGTGGCATGAATGTTCAGATCCATAAGATTCAAAACAAAAGTTTAATATTGACATAAAAACAATAATGCTTCAAGCATACTAATAAAGCAATCTTGTCTTCTCAAAATAACATGGCCAAAGAAAGCTATCCCTACAAAATCATATAGTCTGGCTATGCTCCACCTTCATCACATAAAGTATTCGAATCATGCACAACCCCGATGACAAGCCAAGCAATTGTTTCATACTTTTGATGTTCTCAAACCTTTTCAACTTTCACGCAATACATGAGCGTGAGCCATGGACATAGCACTATAGGTGGAATAGAATATGGTGGTTGTGGAGAAGACAAAAAGAAGGAGATAGTCTCACATCAACTAGGCGTATAGATGGGCTATGGAGATGCCCATCAATAGATATCAATGTGAGTGAGTAGGGATTGCCATGCAACGGATGCACTAGAGCTATAAGTTTATGAAAGCTCAAAAAGAAACTAAGTGGGTGTGCATCCAACTCGCTTGCTCACGAAGACCTAGGGCAATTTGAGGAAGCCCATCATTGGAATATGCAAGCCAAGTTCTATAATGAAAAATTCCCACTAGTATATGAAAGTGACAACATAGGAGACTCTCTATCATGAAGATCATGGTGCTACTTTGAAGCACAAGTGTGGAAAAAGGATAGTAACATTGCCCCTTCTCTCTTTTCTCTCATTTATTTTTATTTTGGTGGGCTTCTTTGGCCTCTTTTTTTTATTTGTGGGCTTTGTTGGCCTCTTTTATTTTTTTTCTCACATGGGACAATGCTCTAATAATGAAGATCATCACACTTTTATTTACTTACAACTCAAGAATTACAACTCGATACTTAGAACAAAATATGACTCTATATGAATGCCTCTACCGGTGTACCGGGATGTGCAAGGACTCAAGAGTGGCATGTATAAATATTATGAACGGTGGCTTTGCTACAAATACTATGTCAACTACATGATCATGCAAAGCAATATGACAATGATGGAGCGTGTCATAATAAAACAGAACGGTGGAAAGTTGCATGGCAATATATCTCAGAATGGCTATGGAAATGCCATAATAGGTAGGTATGGTGGCTGTTTTGAGGAAGGTAAAAGGTAGGTGTATGGCACCGGCGAAAGTTGCGCGGTACTAGAGAGGCTAGCAAAGGTGGAAGGGTGAGAGTGCATATAATCCATGGACTCAACATTAGTCATAAAGAACTCACATAATTATTGCAAAAATGTATTAGTCATCAAAACAAAGTACTACGCGCATGCTCCTAGGGGGGATAGATTGGTAGGAAAAGTCCATCACTCGTCCCCGACCGCCACTCATAAGGAAGACAATCAATAAATACCTCATGCTCCAACTTCGTTACATAACGGTTCACCATACGTGCATGCTACGAGAATCACAAACTTTAACACAAGTATTTCTACAATCCACAATTACTCACTAGCATGACTCTAATATCACCATCTTGATATCTCAAAACAATCATAAGGAAACAAACTTCACATAGTATTCAATGCACTTTATATGAAAGTTTTTATTATATCCCTCTTGGATGCCTATCATATTAGGACTAAATTTATAACCAAAGCAAATTACCATGCTGTTTAGAAATATTCTCAAAATAATATAAGTGAAGCATGAGAGTTCAATAATTTCTATAAAATAAAACCACCGCCGTGCTCTAAAAAGATATAAGTGAAGCACTAGAGCAAAATTGCCTAGCTCAAAAGATATAAGTAAAGCACATAGAGTATTCTAATAAATCACGATTCATGCGTGTCCCTCTCAAAAGGTGTGTACAGCAAGGATGATTGTGGAAAACTAAAAATCAAAGACTCATATCATACAAGACGCTCCAAGCAAAACACATATCATGTGGTGAATAAAAATATAGCCTCAAGTAAATTTACCTATAGACGAAGACGAAAGAGGGGATGCCTTCCGGGGCATCCCCAAGCTTAGGCTCTTGGTTGTACTTGAATATTACCTTGGGGTGCCTTGGGAATCCCCAATCTTAGGCTCTTGCTACTCCTTATTCCATAGTCCATCAAATCTTTACCCAAAACTTGAAAACTTCACAACGCAAAACTCAACAGAAAGCTCGTGAGATCCGTTAGTACAAGAAAATAAAATCACCACTTTTGGTACTGTTGTGAACTCATTATTTATTTATATTGGTGTAATATCTACTATATTCCAACTTCTCCATAGTTCATACCCCCCGATACTAGCCATAGATTCATCAAAATAAGCAAACAACACAAAGAAAACAGAATCTTTCAAAAACAGAACAGTCTACAAAGATCTGTATTGTTCTAATATTTATGTAACTCCAAAAATTCTGAAAAATTAGGAAAACATAGTAAATTTGTATGTTAATCCTGTGTAAAAAATTCAGGGTTTTTCCACGCTCCAATGAATTATGAAAATTCTTTGACTGGAAGAAAAAGTTTCTGTTTTTTAGCAAGATCAAATCAACTATCACCGTAAGCCATCCCAAAGGTCTTACTTGGCACAAACACTAATTAAAACACCAAAACACATATAACAAGAGGCTATATGAAAAATTTATTGAAAAACAGAACCAAAAAAACAAGAACAAAAATAAAATTGGGTTGCCTCCTAACAAGCGCTATTGTTTAACGCCCTTAGCTAGGCATAAAAACACGTAGATCTAGGTATTGTCATCTTTGGTATGCAATCCATAAGTAGCTCTCATAATAGATTCATATGGCAACTTAATTTTCTTTCTAGGAAAGTGCTCCATGCCCTTCCTTAATGGAAATTGAAATCTAATGTTTCCTTCTTTCATATCAATAATTGCACCAATCGTTCTAAGGAAAGGTCTACCAAGAATAATAGGACATGTAGGATTGCAATCTATATCAAGAACAATGAAATCTACGGGCACATAATTCCTATTTGCAACAATAAGAACATTATTAATCCTTCCCGTAGGTTTCTTAATAGTGGAATCCGCAAGATGCAAATTTAAAGAACAATCATCAAATTCACGGAAACCTAGCACATCACATAAAGTTTTTGGAATCGTGGAAACGCTAGCACCCAAATCACACAAAGCATAGCATTCATAATATTTAATTTTAATCTTAATAGTAGGTTCCCACTCATCATAAAGCTTTCTAGGGATAGAAACTTCCAACTCAAGTTTTTCTTCAAAAGATTTCATCATAGCATCAACAATATGTTTAGTAAAAGCTTTATTTTGATTATAAGCATGAGGAGAATTCAACATGGATTGCAACAAGGAAATACAATCTATCAAAGAGCAATTATCATAATTAAAGTCCTTGAAATCCAAAAGAGTGGGTTCATTGCTACTTAAAGTCTTGACCTCTCCAATCATACTTTTATCAATTTTTGCATCAAGATCTATAAACTCCAAATCATTGGGACGCCTTCTAACTAAAGTTGACTCATCTCCAGTCCCATCTTTATCAAGATATATTTTAAAAACAAAGATTCAATAGGAGTCACATCAATCACTTTAAGATCTTCATCATTATTTTCACAAGAACTAGAAGAACACGCTTTCACAAACCAATCTCGCTTAGCACGAATCTTAGCGGTTCTTTCCTTACATTCATCAATAGAAATTCTCATAGCTTTTAAAGACTCATTAATATCATGCTTGGGTGTAATAGATCTAATTTTCAAAGAATCAATCTCAAGAGAAATTCTATCCATGTTCCTAGCCAAATCATCAACCTTAAGCAATTTTTCTTCAACCAAAGCATTGAAATTCTTTTGCGAACTCATAAATTCTTTAATACTATTATCAAAATCAGAGGGAAACTTATTATAATTTCCATAAGAATTATTGTAGGAATTACCATAATTATTAGAGGAATTACTAGGAAACGGCCTAGGATTAAAATTACCTCTATACGCGTTATTACCAAAATTGTTCCTACCAACAAAATTCACATCCATAGATTCATTATTGTTCTCAATAAAAGTAGACAAAGGCATATCATTAGGATCAATAGGAGAACTCCTACTAGCAATCAATTTCATAAGTTCATCCATCTTTCCACTCAAAACATTAATCTCTTCAATCGCATGCACTTTTTTACTAGTAGAAGATCTTTCGGTATGCCATTGCGAATAATTAACCATAATATTATCTAGGAGTTTAGTAGCTTATCCTAAAGTAATTTCCATAAAAGTACCTCCCGCGGCTGAATCTAAAAGATTTCTAGAAGCAAAATTCAATCCGGCATAAAAATTTTGTATGATCATCAACAAATTTAAACCATGAGTAGGGCAATTTCGTATCAGCAATTTCATCCTCTCACAAGATTGTGCAACATGTTCACGATCAAGTTGCTTAAAAGTCATAATATCGTTCCTAAGGGAGATGATCTTAGCGGGAGGAAAATACTTGGAAATAAAAGCATCTTTACACTTGTTCCATGAATCAATACTATTTTTAGGCAAAGGTGAAAACCAAGTTTTAGCACGATCTCGTAGTGAGAACGGAAATAGCTTCAATTTAACAATATCATTATCCACATTATCTTATTTTGCATATCACACAACTCAACAAAATTATTTAGATGTGATGCGGCATCTTCACTAGGAAGGCCGGCAAATTGATCTTTCATAACAAGATTCAGCAAAGCAGCATTGATTTCATAAGATTCTGCACTAGTGGCGGGAGCAATCGGAGTACTAATAAAATCATTATTATTAGTATTGGAAAAGTCACATAGTTTGGTATTCTTTTGAGCCACCGTGACAAAGCAAGCAATCTAACACACGAGCAAACAAAAAGCAAACGAAAGAGACGAACGGAAGAAGGGCGAATAAAAAGGCAAATCTTTTCGAAAATCATTTTAGAAGTGGGAGAGAGGAAAACGAGAGGCAAATGGCGAATAATGTAATGCAAGAGATGAGAGTTTTATGATGGGTACTTGGTATGTCTTGACTTGGCGTAGATCTCCCCGGCAACGGCTCCAGAAATTCTTCCTGCTACTTCTTGAGCTTGCGTTGGTTTTTCCCTTGAAGAGGAAAGGGTGATGCAGCACAGTAGAGGTAAGTATTTCCCTCAGTTAAGAACCAAGGTATCAATCCAGTAGGAGAAGAACGCACAAATCACCAACACCTGCACAAACAATCAAACACTTGCACCCAACACGATAAAGGGGTTGTCAATCCCTTCACGGTCACTTGCAAAGGTGAGATCTGATAGAGATAGATAAACAAAAGATAAAATATTTTTGGGTTTTTTGGTATATAGATCTGAAAATAAAAGATTGCAAAATAGTAGATCGGAAAGTAATATAATGGAAAATAGGCCCGGGGGCCATAGGTTTCACTAGAGGCTTCTCTCATGAAGGCAAATAATACGGTGGGTGAACAAATTACTGTCGAGCAATTGATAGAAAAGCGCAAAGTTATGACGATATCCAAGGCAATGATTATGCATATAGGCATCATGTCCGTGTCAAGTAGACCGACTCCTGCCTGCATCTACTACTATTACTCCACACATCGACCGCTATCCAGCATGCATCTAGAGTATTAAGTTCATAAAGAACGGAGTAACGCCTTAAGTAAGATGACATGATGTAGAGGAATTAACTCAAGCAATGTGATGAAAACCCCATCTTTTTATCCTCAATGGCAACAATGCAATACGTGTCTCGCTACCCCTAGTTTGTCACTGGGTGAAATCACACAAGATGAAACCCAAAGCTAAGCACCTCTCCCATTGCAAGAAAAACCAATCTAGTTGGCCAAACCAAACCGACAATTTGAAGAGAAATACAAAGATACTAAATCATGCATAAAAGAATTCAGAGAAGATTCAAATAATATTCATAGATAAGCTAATCATAAATCCACAATTCATCGGATCTCGACAAACACACCGCAAAAGAAGATTACATCGGATAGATCTCCAAGAACATCAAGGAGAACGTTGTATTGAGAATCAAAGAGAGAGAAGAAGCCATCTAGCTACTAGCTATGGACCCGTAGGTCTGAGGTAAACTACTCATGTATCATCGGAAGGGCAATGGAGTTGATGTAGAAGCCCTCTGTGATCGATTCCCCCTCCGGCAGGATGCCGGAAAAGGCCCCAAGATGTGATCTCACGAGAACAGAAGGTTGCGGCAGTGGAAAAGTGTTTTCGTGGATGCCTCTGGTGGTTCTGGAATATTTGTGAATATATAGGAGGAAGACCTAGGTCAAGAAGTCACCGAGGGGCCCACAAGGTAGGGGGCGCCCCCCTAGGGCGCGCCCTCTACCCTTGTCGCCGCCTCATGGCTCTTCTGACTTGGACTCCAAGTCCCCTGGGTGTCTTCTGGTCCAAGAATAATCATCGTTAAGTTTTATTCCGTTTGGACTCCGTTTGGTATTCCTTTTCTGCGAGGCTCAAAAACAAGGAAAAAACATAAACTGGCACTGGCCTCTAGGTTAATAGGTTAGTCCAAAAAATAATATAAAATAGCATATTAATGCATATAAAACATCCAAAACAGATAATATAATAGCATGGAACAGTAAAAAATTATAGATACGTTGGAGACGTATCAAGCATCCCCATGCTTAATTCCTGCTCGTCCTCAAGTAGTAATAGTTCAAGACTAGGATTTGCTCCTCTCACAATAGAGAGACACTCTCCGGGCCCACTCGGTGCTACGATATCATTATCGTCTAGCCATACACTTGTGATGGGGATCACGGGATACCGGAACACTGACACGAGTAAAGAGAACGAAATCCGTAACGAGGATACCTAGTATAGTGATCAAGGAGTTGATCAAGGGGATACCGATAATCTCTCCTCGGATTTCATAAATGTGTCGCAAAGTAAAGGGAATGGTATTCATAAACAAAGGTTCACTCGACAACTTCATGAATATGCGGGAATTAATAAGGGTGTCTAGATCCTGCTGTTAATTATTGGCCAGAAGGGGTTCCAGGTCAAGTCTGCTTATTTCCGAACCTGTAGGGTCATGCGCTTAACGGGTTCAAGTCCCGATTACCGGAGAAATGAGTGAAAAGAGCACTGAAGGAGTTTGGCTAGTTCTGAAAGTGTTTTGGATGGTTTCAGAATGGTTCTGGGGATTCCAAAAAGTTATAACATGATTTCAGACAGTCTGTATCTATATATGGAAAGTTTTCGGGGTCATCGGAATGGGTTCCAAAGACAACGGGAAAATCCAGAATTTTATTTGTAGAAGAAAGTTGTGAAGGAACGTCATAAGATGATGACCCCTAGTGGACCCTGTGGGGCCCACAAGGGGCACCACAGGGACATGGCAGGTCCCTAGGATGAATCCTACCAGTGACGGAAACCTTCCCTCCTCCACCAAGTGGAGGAGGAGAAGGATTCCTCCCTAGGCCAGCGCTCCTCCTCCTCTCCCACCTATATATATGTGGGGAAGCTCCCTCTTGGAACACATCAAATCAAAGGGACCTCTCTCTCGCATAGCTCCACACTCTTCTGGTCTAATTGGCCTAAGTGTTTTGGATCCTAATTAGATAGGCTCTAATATCGGTCTAATTGGTCTAAATGAATTAGACTCCCAATTAGATGAGTAGCGTCACTAGGTTTTCTCGCTCTCTAGTTTTTTCGCAGCTCTTCTTCCTGGACGTTGAAGCTCTGCCAGACAACTACCATGAAATGTGTGGATAATCGAAGGGGTCATCAACTTCGACTCTTGACTCGCTGAACTCTTCTCGTGGCTAGGAGGTGCAACTGATGTCTACTACGCAACTTTATTCTTGTAGACTCGTGTTGGGCTTCCAAGCGCACACTTTTGTAGGACAGTAGCAATTTTCCCTCAAGTGGATGACTGATGTCTACTACGAAACCTTCTTCTTGTAGACTCGTGTTGGGCCTCCAAGCACAGAGTTTTGTAGGACAGTAGCAATTTTTCCTCAAGTGGATGACCTAAGGTTTATCAATTTGTGGGAGGCGTAGGATGAAGATGGTCTCTCTCAAACAACCCTGCAACCAAATAACATTACAAAAAAATACACTTCCGTGATGATACGTGTTTGTCACAGTAGGTCACGTTTTCTGTCATGCATGTACATCCATGATGATTTTATGACAGAATCAAGATAGTCATACCTGTGCTGTCGTAGAAGTGTTCCATGACATTACCAAAATTATCATCACGGAAGTGTCCACTTCCATGATGATAAATGGCGCGTCATGGAAGTGCTTTCGTCAAGGGTAACCGACATGTGGCATCCACCGTAACGGGTCGCCGTTAAGCTATCGGGTTCTGGTTTGAATCCGATAACCCGTTAACAGCCCGGACCAATGGGGATTTTCCATGTGTAAAATTCTCAATGGCCAGAGGAACCACGTGTCAGCTCAGCGTTGGGACAGATGTCATCCACTCATTGGATGGGAGGTGCCTATGATACGTCGACATGTGGCACGGCCCAACAGAGGCCCATTCAGGTGATAAGGCCGGACCGTTTGACTTGGTCAAAAGGTAGCGGGCCGGCCCACGAAAAGCCTGTTAACGGCCTGTTCGCATATAGCCCATTTACAGCCCGCTAACTCACGGCCCGTTATGGCCTATCCAAATTGGGCCCAGTAGCGTTATCTGGGCCGTCCAATTTGATTCCAGCCTTTTGTAACTTCCGGCCCATGTATGGCCCATGACGTCTTTCGGCCCATACGAGGTCCTTTGTAACTCTTGGCCCTTTAAAGGCTCGTGGTGAAACTGGCCCATAATGAACTGTGTAACGCTTTACACCCATTAACGGCCCATTATTCCGCTGGGTTGTTTCCAGCCCATGTTACCTTTCGGCCTTCTAAGGGCCCATTTATTCTTGGGCTCATTTCCAGCATTCGGTTACTTACGGCCCATTACTGGCATGTTCTGCTTGTGGGCCAAATTAAGCCCATGGTTACAGTCGGCCCGTTTGTGGCCCGTTAACCCGTTGTGCTGTTTTCATAGTGTCATCAAATACGGCCCATTAACGACCCGTGATGCCTGTCGATAGAATTAAGCCTGTTATACATTTCGGCCTATTCACGGCCTGTTATGGTCGGGCCATAAACACACGATTTCCACTCTAGCCCGTTTACGGCCCATTTTGCGGATCGTCATTGGTCCATGAATAATACGGCCCGTATAAGGCCCATTGAATATACAACCCGTCGAGGGCCCATGGATCCTACGGCCCGTAGGAGGCCCATGGTCACTACAGCAGGTAGCAGGACCATGGTTACAACGGTCTGTATGTCGCCCATGGTTATTGTGGCCTAGTTATAAAAAATAGGTTATTGTGGCCACTAGAAAAACGCGGAAAAAGAACTGCAGTGACTACAAGCAAACAACTAAACAAGACAATAAGGAAATAAATAAGCAAGCAACTAACGCTAGGCTATTACGGCTATTACACATATTACTTCCACTGGGCATCAAAGTTTGCCACCAGTGCAAATATAGGGAACAAAGTAGCATATCACATACACTGGTTGTCAAAGTTGGTGACCAGTGCAAATACCGTAGCAAAAGAAGTCCAGAACTAAAACCACTTCATAAGAGCTCAAGAAACAATATCCTGGGTACCCAACATGCTGGCAAGATGCTTCGCAAGCTTATTAACTTTCTCTTGTTTGGCGCTTAAATCCTCCAGCGCTTGCTGTTGCACCAGAAAGTATGCATCTGAATTCTGCAGGGACTTCCTCAGTCCTTCGGCTTCGTGTCGCAGCACATCTGATCGATGTCTTTCAACTTGAAGTTGAGACTCAAGAAGACGAACTGATTCAGGCAGCGAGTTCGAAGAGCTTGTGCCAGCAGTAGTGGCCAGTAACATGAAGACTACATCAAGACATGACTTTTGGGTTGTCTCACTGTCGTCAAGATAGTTTTTATCAGCTTTCTTGGAGACCAACAGGGATGTCTCACTATCTTGAACCTTATCTGCATTACTTCCTTTACCATTGCATAACGAGGTACTCTTCTCCAATATTTTGTCCGCATTCTAAAAGAGAAACAAGCGGACACATCACAGGTTTACCATGTTGTATATGAAACTCATTTTGGTAAATCAGTTCAGTAGTAAAGTGGACAGGATAACAGCATGAAACAAACATATATCTATGTACCATGGTCACTATATGGTCTATAACATTCTAGTTTTTGTTGCCAAATCAAGATAGAGACACAGTTCAAATAATATCTGTTTAAGACAAAGCAGCATAGAAAGAATATAAGTGTGGGAAACTATAGAGCAATAACAACACTTGTAATGTGCATGACATGAGAACATAACTGTTTATTCAATTGAAACTGAAATCAACATAGAGCAAGTTACAACAGCAAACCATTTAAACAAACAGGTTTAAAACATACGTGTTGCGCCATTGGAGTTTCAATTCCATCCTTCAAATTTGAAAATAGTTGGTGTGAGTAAATACAGTGATGCAAGAGCAAAGGAGTATGAACCATAGCTACAGAACCTGACCTGAGAAAAATTCTTCTTCTGCTTTAATCGTTGAGTTGGGGTTCGGAGTGGTGGTCCTCGTTCTTTGGGCACTGCAGTTGCCTTACTAACTGCTCGTGTTTGGGTACTCTGTGGTGGAGACGGTGTTTTGTCAACTGGAACTTGGTTACTATCTGCTGGGGTTGGGGTTAGAAGGGGTGTAGTTGGTTCTCTGTCCAACTGGGTAGGGGTACAATCTGCGAGAGTCTGGGTTATGTGTGGTGGGGCTGGTTCTTGGGCAAGTACAACCGTGGTTCTATCTACAACCGTGGTACTATCTTTTCTGAAGACCGTGTTGTTATTCCCTTAGATACTGCCATCACCCTCTCCAATTCAAATGGCTGATAAACAAGAAAAGTAATTGAATGTACATACATTGTATGATAGACAGGTGCAATGGATAGTGGGGAATAAAAGAGGGCATGAAATAATTCACATTTATGTTGTCTAACCAAACAGGATAGCATGACACAATTTCACATATACGATGGCTAACTAAACAGGATAGCATGACACAATTTCACATATATGATGGCTAACTAAACAGGATGGAAAGACATATATCAAAATATGATGACTATGTAAACAGAATGACATGATATAACTATATAATGTGTTTATTAAATAGGTTGGCATGCCATAATTCACATACATGTCGCCTATGGAAACATGATAACATGATATAATTCACGGATAGAATGACATAATTCAAAATATGATGACTGTAGACACTAAACAGGATGAGATGATATAACTATATGATGTCTTTATTAAATGGGTTGGCATGCCATAATTCAGATAGATGCTGTCTATGTAAACATGATTGCATGATATAATTCAAATATATGATTTATATACTAAGCAAGTAAGCAGACGGCAATCGCATATATGATGTAAAAACTAAGCAATGCAAGACAACTTATGCATGATATGAGTAATATAACCCTGCCAAGTTTGAGCATAGACCTCAGCGGGGAAATAGGACTGGTCATCTGTCTCTGAATCCTCCTCTGAGGAGCTATCTGTAACCAGCAAGATGTCTGCTTCAGCAGGTAGCATTGTCTGCTCTGAAGACCTTGTTTTCACTCCAGATACTTCCATCACCACTTCAAATGGCTGATGCATAGGAAGAGTAGTTGAATATACAAACGTTGTCGACAAATGGAATACGTGATACAAAAAAGGATAGCATGATATAATTCACATATACGATGATTGGCTAAACAGCATGGCATTGCATAATTCACATATATAATGCCTTGCAACAAGATAGCATTGCATAATTCACATATATAATGTCTTGCAACAAGATGGCATTGCATAATTCACATATATGGTAATTAGACACTAAACAGGTGGCATTCACACAAAGCATTTCCAAACTAAGCAAATGACATAGCAATGCAAGACACCATACGCACGATATGAGCAACATAACCCTGCCAAGTTAGAGCATACACCTCAGGGGGGGGGGGGATAGGACTGGTCATCTGTCTCTGAATCCTCCTCCGAGGAGCTATCTGTAACCAGTGAGATATGCGCTTCGTCAGATAGCATAGTCTGCTCTGAAGACCTTATTTTCACTCCAGAATTTTCCATCACCGTGTCAAATGGCTGATGCACACGAAGAGTAGTTGAATGTACTAACATTGTTAACAAATGTAATACGTAATGAAAAAAAGGATGGCATGATATAATTCACATATAAGATGACTGGCTAAGCAGGATGGCATTGCAAAATTCACATATATGATGCCTGGCTAAACAAGATGGCGTTGCATAATTCACATATACGATAAAGAAACTAAACAGATGGCATTCACACAAAGCATGTCTAAACTAAGCAGATGACATATTTGATGTATAAAGTAAGCAATGCAAGGCACCATATGCATGATATGACCAACATCAGCATACCAAGTTAGAGCAAAGACCTCAGGGGGTAAATAGGAGTGGTCTTCTCCTTCTGAATCCCCCTCAGAACAGTTATCTTCCTCTTGATTACAATCTGAAATGGGTGGAGGGGGGCTACCTTTGCGCCCACCATGGAGCGACGTCTGCATGAATTTTTTTTGCCACGCAAGGCTCGTCTCTTTTGCTCTACATCTTTAGTTCCATTGTGTACAATAACTGACATGCATAGGAATAAAATATAGTGAGATTATGTAAGGAGGACATGCAGAAATCCAGAGTGATGGTAGCAACCTGTGGATAGACCCAAAACCAATGATAGCAGACATATAATGGCTTCAGTTAAAAAATACAGATAATGGCTTCTTTACTGTTTGTTTCCCACCCAACATGAAACTCATAGTAGACACCAGGGATTAACCAGATAGTAGACAGATACTATTGATTGTGGCCCCGATATGTACCCCACAACCATTTAAAAACTCAAGTTTGAGCATTAGTTTGGAGCTGACTCAGAGTCTAATCGGTGAACAGGATAATAAAGTAGCATGTAATATTAAGCGATGCATAACATAAGCAGACACGAAAGAGTGCGACCTCTCTTGCGGACCCGTGTAGTCCTCGAGGTCATCTGCTGAGTTGATGATGGTAATGCAGTTGTCGTGGTTGCCGACGGCGGGGAAGAAGATCTAAGGCAGCGAAAGACAGTCTGGAGGGCGGATCCCTGCTGTGGTGGACCCTTTTGTCGTTGGAGCATTTGAGCTGGGGTGGACGACGGTGCAGCAGGAGCGGGACAAACCACACAAGGTTTTCTTTCACAACTATCTGTAAGAGAAGTAATTATCTAAGGGCTCGTTTGAATTGGATGATTCTAACAACGCAGGGATAGGAAATACATAGTAATAGGATAGGAATGCATGTGCAAAGAATTTAAAATCACAGGATTTCTGTCAATCTGGGTGTTTGGTTCACAGGAATTGGAAGGTCACAGGATTGCAAAGAAGCATGGTCAAATTAAGTCAAACCACAAGAAAATGTACAGTTATAATGCTATTATGCTACTATCACTTAGTCTTGTTCTTCATGAATAGGAATTTGAAAAGGAGGGCCAAGTGGATAATAAAATTCCTACGGTTTTTCTTTGAAAGAGACACTAAAGGAACAAATCCTACAGTTTTCCTTTGCTCCATTCCTTTGAACCAAATGCATTAATAGTAGTACCATAGGAAACTTTCCAATTCCTATGTTTTTCCTTCACTTTTCCTTTCAACCACTGGCAATTCTAGTAGGCAGGCTTGAACAGGCAAAAGCCTACACTCCATAAATGTTTTTGTGCTACTTGTACTACTTTGGACCCAGGCCACTACCCTACTACCTCAACTCCCAGGCCCATCTACACATGCACAGCTCAAAAGAAATAAATAATGATGGCTTTCGAGAGAGTCCATCACGGATAGCTAAGTTGCTTGGTACCTCACTGCTTGTCATATAGTAGGAGAAACTAATCGTATTTCACGTTACTACGTCTGCTCAGTGGACAATATATATAACATGTAGAGTAAAAAAGCGATGCAACAAGTGTTCAACCTCTTTGGCGAAGCCATGTCGATCTCAGCATGATTGGGTTGGTCGGTGAGGATGCTCCGGCTGATGTGGCTGTCGGAGGAGGGGAAGAAGATCTTAGGCGTCTGGAGATGGAGCCGAGGGTACTGCTCCGCTGTGATGGAGGGTTTCGTCGTTGGAGCAGCTCCAGTGAGTTGTACGACGGCGAGGCTGAAGCAGGACAAGAGAGACAGTGTTAACCTGAGTGGAATTCTAATAGCATCTTCAATAGATGATGTAAAATACATACCCACAAAGTTCTAGATGTAAAATACATCAGCCGCTCATCTCTGAACTTAACTGCCGAAACTGAATTTAACTGTCGAAACTGAATTTTACTGTCGAAACTGAATTTTGCTGTCGAAACTGAATTTTATTGTCGAAACTGAACGCACTAGTAGCAGAAAAGCAATAGCAGCAGCAGCAGTGCCCGGAGCAGCAGCACGTGTGAGAGCCGGGGTAGCTGGTCATGTAGCAGCATCTCGGGTAGCAGCTGCAGGGGCTCGAGCGAGAGCAGGATCTGCTGCTCGTGCAGCAGCAGCGTGAGCAAGAGTAGAGCAGCAGCGCAACCAAGAGCAAGAGCGAGAGCAGCAGTGCGAGCAAGAGCAAGAGCAGACCAGGCAGGGGACTAAGAGCAAGAGCAGAGCAGCAACGCAAGCGAGAGCCACTGCACCAGTAGCTCCTACTGATGTGGACGTCGCCACCGAGGGAGCGACGCCGTGGAGGAAGTGGCCGGCGCCGCCGCCGTAGATGGAGCCACACCATGTCGGCTCGGGACCGAGCGCCGGCAGCACCGTGAGATTGAATAAAGAAGAAAAATGCAGTGATTAGTGTAGAACCTCTTTGGTGGCGCTGATTAGGCCTCAGCTTCATCCGAGGAATCGGTGATGATGCTGCTCTTCCGGTGGTGCAGGTGAAGACGGCGGTGTGGCAATGGAGGTAGCGCGAAAGACGAGGGGAACATCGGGGCAGCTCCTTGGAGGTGGAGGACGGGGTGGCTGAACCGGCAGGACTACGAGATCGACGACGGATCCTCATCCAGTGCGGTGGATGAGGGACGTTGAGGTGTTGCTGTGGACGACGTCATCGGGGAAGAGGCTCCGGCTGGGTGGCCGGATGGAGGAGGGTGTGGGGCTTCGCGGGTTTTCGCGGCCTCGGTGTGCGAATGGGGGGCGGAGGGGATGGGAGGGGGGAACCATGGCTTAGGGACGCGGTTGTCCGAAATGTGGGGTAAGTTACGAAGGTAGCCCCACCAATTTGAACTAGGTGGTTCTTTCGGTTCAGGGGTATTACGGGAATTTCACGTGTCGGGATTTGGCAGGAGGTGGGAGTTTTCGCGCGCGTTGTAATTTTGGGATAGCAAGGCGCGGGTTGAGATGGAGGAAATTTTAGGAGCACAACAAGACAAAGAGATATCTTAAAATTTCGGGATAACAAGGCGCGGGTTCAAATTTCCGGACAAGCCTAACGTGTCAATTCGCACTTCCCTCGACGAAAAAACAAAAAAAATCAATTCGCACCACACAAGAGAGTCTAGTCCCATGTACTGTACCAAATCAATTCGCACTACAAATGCCATTCAAAACTTTGAATCCATGTTATACTCAATTAAAATATTTCGCTATGTGTATAATGCATGCAACCTGCTACTTAAATGAACGTTTTAGTGCATTCCAAACGTATATACTACCGCTTCAATATGAACTAAATTTGAATTCTTTCTCTATTTGAATAAGATCTACAATCATGATTGTTGTCAAGTTAAACCATTTGAATTCATTTCTCTATTTTAATAAGATCTACAATCATCATTATTGTCAAGTTAAACCATCGTTTGTATATTATCTTCACATCACACCACATGATTACTATCGAGTTAGATATGAACTATGTGTACTATATGAACTCGAACTCGATTTTTTGAATCCACTTTATGTTGATTTCAAATCACAGTACATTTCAAGCTCTAGCTAGATCTTCATAATCTAAACCATGTCTCATATGTATAATGTGTTTATCACATAATGTATGGTGCGCCGCCCCCTACGCATAAAAGTATTTAGATGTGAGTTGCAAACGCCACACATTATCACAAATTCAAATAAAATGTGAGATTGTTCGATATATAGTATGGTTTAGATTGTTCGATATTTAGTTGTGAGCTGCAAACGCCACACATTATCACAAATTCAAATAAAATGTGAGATTGTTCGATATATAGTATGGTTTAGATTGTTCGATATTTAGCTGTGAGTTGCAAACGCCACGCATTATCACATTATGGTATAACATGTCCAAAACCACACCACGCGTATCACTGCTATATTCATGCATGCATAGGTTTATAACACTATGATCTCTTATTCAAATATATGAATCCACTTTCATATCGAATTATGATCTTTGTTAGTCTCTTACACCCACACAATCCTCTAACCTTTGTAGCTAGCACTAACTTTCTCTCGTGCATGCACACGCCCTCCTCGCCCTCCCCCTCCCTCAGCATTCTATCCATCGCACACATTCATTTTTTTTCTTTAGGTCGTTCTCCCACGGTCTCCACAACTCCTTTCCGACACACACCGATCGATAAACCTCTCCAGCGATGTTTGCCTACCACATACACACGCACTTTCCATCTCCTCCTTTCTGTGTCCATGCCTCGTGTCTCTCATACGGTCCCACACACGTGTAAACTCTCGCCCCTCTTTTCATCGATCTCACAATCGCACACTCCTCCCCCTATCTAGCTAGTAGGCCTCTCGCACCACCTCC
This sequence comes from Thinopyrum elongatum, assembly GCA_011799875.1. Lineage (NCBI taxonomy): Eukaryota > Viridiplantae > Streptophyta > Magnoliopsida > Poales > Poaceae > Thinopyrum > Thinopyrum elongatum. Next base: position 378,293,665 of record CM022302.1, read on the forward strand.
TAGCTCCATCTCTCTCTCTCTCTCTATTCGTCTCTCTGGGCCTTATTTGCCTCTAACAAATGGATGTACACCGACCGATCTCCTGCTATACATATAGCTAGCTAGGTCGTTTATAACTCATTTTCCCCACGCGCCGATCGATCTACCTCATTAGTTATGTCTCTCCCTTCCTCCGACACACAACAATTGATCTACCGATCTAGTTAGGTCTGCTTACCAAACACATGGTCCCCCTTCATCATCCACGCATGCCTCCCGACACATCTATCACGCACACGCACACACAGAAACACATCCGCACTCTTCTTGATAATATTGCAGTTGTACCCACAGTTTGTCTAGTAGGCCTCCCCCACCATCTACGAGAAGCAACTCCACCACCCCTCCGGCACTCTACCTCTCTCTCTCTCCCTCTCTCTCTCCCTCCCTCCCTCCCTCTCTCTCTCTCTCTCTATGTCCCAACCTATTCCCCGTCCTTCACTTATGTATGGATGTTGACGGATCTCCCTCAAGACATAGCTAGGTCTCTCCTTCTCAACACATATACGAGTTGATCTACCTCTCTAGTTAGGTCTCTGCCTCCCCCCTCCCCCCCCCCCCCCCCCCCACCACCCGATACATCGAGCACTCTAGTCATGTCTCCCTGCCACACACAAACTTGCCCTGTGCCCTCTGACGTTCCGGTAGGTCAGTCGCCCTATATCTTTGACGTGCACACACACAATTTTGATGGCTCTCTTCATCGATCTCGCACCCACACACTTGACCCTCTCTTCGACTCTATCCATATCTATGACCCCTCCCTCTCTTCTCGTGGATCGCCCCCTCTATATATGATATAGATAGGCCTCTATTTCACACACATTGCATGTGTCAAATTTTTGTTTGAGATATCATCGACATGTATTCCCACAAATACATTCACGAAATCACACCCCCCATAACAAAAAACACTCACGAACGCACACGCCATCTCTCTAGGTTTGTATCTCACTCACACACACCCACGTAGGTGGGGGACATGCACGAAGAGAAGAGGTGCACGCACGGCGCACGTACTCCCGTCTCTTTCCCAACCACACCCGCGCGGGTACACAGTGGAGCTCATTTCTGTATGAAAAGGCAACCCACGTGGTAATTTGACACATGTACTGGTTGTCCACTTGATGGAGGATCGTGTACCATGGGTGAACAAACAAATTGTGACTTGATGGGTTATTTAAAAAAAAGGAAAACCATGTGGGTCCTACCTTAGAGGCAAGGCTCTATACACTGGAGATGCTCTGTATTACTTTTGATGTGTCCCGTCAACTCGCAGAACGAGGAGAAGCTTGCTTAGTACGCCCTCTCCCCCGCCCACGGGCGCGGTGGCTCACAGAGTTGCAAGACGAGGAGAAGCTTTGCTTACTACGCCTACGCCCGCAACCTCGCCCACGCGCGCGGTGGCTCGCAGGACGAGGAGAAAATTTTACTACTCCCTCCGTTAGACGTATATACACTCCTTGTCCCTACCTTGGTTAGAGAGATTATCATATTGTTTGAAATATATGTCTTTTAGCAGATTTCAATATGAACTACTAGTACATACTCCAAACACTGATGTATATAGACGTATTTTAGAGTGTAGATTCACTCATTTTGCTCCGTATGTAGTCCATATTGAAACGGACGTAGTAGTACGCACTCTCCCTCGCCCCTCGACCCTCGCCCACGTGGTGGACGTGCAGCAATTCATTCGGTCTCAGATAGCTAGAACCATATACTGTAGTACCATTATTGCTCGACTTCCCGAAGAGGCGAAGAGCCAAGCGCAAGGTTAATATTTTTTAGATGCCAAGCGCAAGGTTTATAGGAGAACAAGTAGTAGTAGTACTAGTAGTACGTACTGTACCAGTGGTACGTACTGTATGAGGAAGAAGGCAACAAGAATGTAAGTTTTGCGTGACAGTCTCTTCTTACAGGACGTGCTAGACCTAGTGGACCTCATTGTTGCAATGGGAGTATTATCATAGATGGCACGATTCAGAGTGGTGGGCAGTGGGAATAATTCGGAGCTGCTTAGTCTTAAACCCCATGAAGAAGTCCCATCGAAAGGAATAGCCATCCTATACACGTGCTCCTATGTAAAATGAGTAAATGAGACAAAAAGAGAAAGAGACAAAGTAAAAAAAAAATCACCAGCCTTAGAGCCAACCCTATTGTATCAGTGAATGATATTTCTACGTCGTGATTGACCTGGCTATATTATTAACCATGCTGTGAAGGTAGAAGCGGATTTTTATTTATTTGCGGAGGTAGCAGCGGATGGATATTCAACGAGGAGTGAAATGATGGCTGCTTCCTCGGTCAAACATAGAGAAAGGTAGGCCTCGTGATTTGACGGCTTATTAGTCATTATTACTGCCTATACTCTTTGCCCATATAATAACCGCGTGGTAGAGTACTAGTGGGCTATACTTAACCATGCTCGAAGAGAAGAGGTGCACACACCCACGCACGTAGTACTAGTAGCACTCTTTGCGTCTTTTGCGTCTTCCCCAACCACACATGTGACACGGTGGAGCTCATTTTTGTACGATGATGTAGCCCACGTGATAATTTAACGCGTCTAGTAGTAGTTACTCACTTAATGGAGGGTTGGGAACCACGCATGAACGGTGCCGCGTCATTTATAAATAAAGTTTTTTTCTTCAGTGGCACGTACGCAATATAAATAGGTTCATATGGAGAGAAAAAGAAACCGCTCCACTATATACATAGCCAGGATGAGCCTACATGGTTGCTTGCTTGGGTTGCTCTCTTCACACTCTCTCACATAAAACAACTGTGGCCACATCTCTAACATCTGGGCGGATCACGTCCGCCGGGGGAAGGGGTGGATGCTTTGTGTAGATGCGGTTGCCGTCGCCGACGGCGAAAACCCACTGTCGACGCGTCCCGATCAGGTGTCCCCGCCGTTCTCTCTCACAAAGCCGGTGTGGTTGCCTTCGTCCCTTGCTCACTGCCGTGACGTGGGCAGTTGCCGCCTCCCGCCGCCATCCTCTAAGCTAGCTACATCCCGACATCCCTCAGGTACAACTTCCTTTACAGCCGGCTTGCACCATTGCCCCAGCTGCCCACATCGCTCCATGTGGATATTTCTCTACTTCTTTGCCCCGCACGTACCTCTACTGGCTTCTACTGTATTTGTGATGAGTTTATGTCTCATCAACTAGTCCCACTAGTCTTATTCTAATCACGCTTCTTCAATTTCTTTGCCACAGGGATGCTCAGCTCGATTTTAGTGAAACTGCACAAAATGATCCGACGGTCAAAGGGTTGCAAACCTCATTTCTTCGGAAGGTTCAATGTCGCCAGCAAATTAAAGCCTGGTTAGGGTTTAGGGTTCAAGGCCTAGGGACTGCATGGATCATTTTTTTTCTTTAGTTGTCTCTGTTCCAAAATAAGTGTCAACTTTAGTAGTAGTACAACTTTGTACTAAAGTTGAGACACTTATTTTGGAACGAAGGGAGTACATATTGGCTATGATCTATCAATTATTGAGATGCAATAGCATGCATGTTAGTCTCCTTTGTATTTGATGGAATGTTGCAACGGGGCAACCTTGGACGCAAGATACATGAAACAGAAGCTGGAAGTTCATAGCATTGTACAAATTTATCTCGCTGAGAAATTACAGTACGTACTACTATGTACTCCCTCCGTCCCAAAATTCTTGTCTTAGATTTGTCTAGATACAGATGTACCTAATACTAAAACGTGACTTGATACGTCCGTATTTAGACAAATTTAAGACAAGAATTTTGGGATGGAGGGAGTACTAAAGAGTTATGTGTCGCACGGTGTCCAGAAAATATGGTGATAGTGTGAGGTGGGCCATGTAAATATGTAATCACTGAGCTTGCATGTTTTCACTGCTTTCGCACTCCTCCGATGTAAGAATGGAGAAAATTGTAAAGAGTGGAGACGGTTTACCTCCTTTCACCGAAACGTGGGACATCCAGCATCCGGTGCATGTGTCATGCACCAAAGTAAAGTGTATAGTGCAACTGAGACTCAGCATGGTCGTACCACCTCAGTAATAATGACCAATGAATCGTCAAATCACATAGACCCGGCAGTAAGTTGGACGGACGAAGCAACTATCACTCTTGAATCCGCTTCTCCCTTCAACGCAAGCACCAGTGAGAGGTCGCGTCCGCTCTGCCCGGGCATGAATGCGGCACCGATTATCTGGAGCGGCGCTGACCGTTTCGAGCAGGAAGCGCGCGCGGGCGATGGAGGGGCTTTGGGTGGGCCAGGCTAGTCAGGAGCGGGCGTGGCAGCTGTCCCGACCGGACGCCCAGAAACGAGAGGATGCACCGACTCTCGCGGCTAAATCGTAGTACTACACACCATCTCTCTGTAGGAGTAGGTCGATGTGTCGCTCTCTCTAACACACACACGCACGCACAAACAGGTTCATAGAATAGGAATATCGTGGGAGTGGGAAGCCACAGGAAGTGAGATAAATGGAGTACGTACAAGAAGAGAAGAGGTACACGCACGTCCGTCGGAGCCTCGCACTATAGCCCAGCCGACAACAGCACGACGGCCGGATCTGTGCCTCTCGTCCCGGCGCCGACGGTCAGCCGCTATATCTGCGGTCGCGAGATTTGACGCACGCGGCTGCCAGATTTGGAGCATTCCGGCCGCCTGCGACTGCTCCTTGCCATGGAGTGTCCGGGTACCAGGTCGCGCAACAATGGCAATGCCTCCACATCGCATGCAGGTACTGAATCCGCCTCTAGCCGCTCGGATCTATCCCGTCGGCGGATCACCGGCAAAGACACGGCCGGCCATCGTCCGGGCTCGGCCCTGGCCCAACGGCTAGTCGGTTCACCGTAGCCGCTCATAAAGTGCGATGGCTGCCCGCGGCAGGTCCCGCACCGCGTTTCGACCACGCCACAACATCCCGGATGGGTGTTCATCAAGTGCGAAAAAGATAAGGTGTGTAGTACTTCTTTTGATTCGTCTGTGCTCCCTTATTCGGCGCATGTTCGGCAGCTTATACTCAAACTTGTGTGTAGGATGGATGCAAGTTTTGGTTTTGGGAAGAAGAATACATCGATCTATTGATAGCACGAAATTGGGTAGATGCTCGTGCACTCCTTGCTGGAATAGAGGCTTGAGATGAGACTAGAGATGATATTAGATGTGAAGCAACATCTAGTTCTTTAAAATCAAAGAAGAAAGAAGTGTGCTAGCTCGAGAAGCCACAGATCAACAATGAAGACATAGAGAAGATATTAAAACAATTAGTGGGAGAAGTTATAGAAATTGGATATCTTTTAAAATGTCTAATTGTCGTTCTTGTTTTCTTTGGTCTTGCTCTCCTAGCAAAGAATTGGTGAATGTACTTCCCAGTATCAAAATGTCGTTGATGAAATAAAGAAATGTGCTGGAAAATAAATGTGTTCACTTTCCAAGGTGCATTAAATTGATGCATGCAAGGATTAAAAGAAACCAACCAGTGCATGTAACCATTCATACTCATTTAGTGGTCGTCCATGAATATATTGTAATTAATGCAGATTAAAGTTTGAGTAATTTTGTAAACTACGAGATGGAGTACTACATTTCTCCATTCATCATCTGCCTTGGTTGATGAGATTTCAAATTTATGGCCTATTAACCGGAAAGTAGTGAGTAGTTAAAAAAATTGGTCAAACTTTGACAAAAAATATATGACATGGCGTAAAAACTTGGACTGAGGTAGTTGCTCATTGATGTACGCAAAAAGCATTTGATATTTTGGAATGGGAAAACCTTGTCAAAGTTTGCTCATTGATGTACGCAAAAAGACACGCATTTGATATTTTGGAATGGACAACCTTCTCAAATTTTCTCATTGATGTTAGCAAGAAGACATGCATTTGATATTTTGGAATGGGACGCCCTTTGCCGTCAGCAGCATTGATCGATTTTTCTTTATTCTTTAGATGTGAAGTAAATATTGGCTCTAACATGTGAATCATTGAGATGCATAATCATTACATTTCATACATTCTTCAACTAAAAAGGGGTGCGCTGGAGGTATAATTAATAAACCTAACCTATGATCTCCGGCGCCCATTTCCCGTGTCTGGCTAAGCTGAACAGAAGTTTCTTCTCCAGCTCAGCTCTCCGACTCCACGTCGCCGCCAAGAAGCTAATCGGCCGTCAATGTTCAACCCGCCAAGCTTGTGTAACACCCCAAAAATTTAATCATATTTTTATTAAGTAAAATTTTGGCCAGAAATAAAATTTTGATTTATAACAGGTCTTTTAATAAATTTTAGAGCCCTTTTCTGTTCCTGTCTTTCAAAATTCTTCCCTCCATATAGAAATTTTTGGAAATAATATTGTGGCTTTGGTAGTTTTCTTAAAACATTTCATTTATATTTTAATAACAGTAAGCATTATTTTCATAATAAAAATTGCCCAAAACAATTATTTAAGAAGGCATTTTCAATTCTTTAAATGCCTCTGTTGCGCTACAACCACTTTAATTAATTCTTTTAAAATTCCACAAGAATTATGGGAGGTCATATGATGCCTACAAATCACTTCTATGCAAAAACCCAACTTGGCCTTTTGGGAATTTTGAGTGAAACAACCTCTTTCAATTCTGTCCTCTATTTGAGTTTCTACTACAACCCCATTTTTCCTTGCTCCAAAAATTCTCAAATGTTTCCCACTTATAGTTATTCCAACCAAACCCTTAACTCCAGAAGATCAGCTCCATTGGGATCATTTATATCCACCAAATGATTCCCTCAAAAATTGGTCCAGAACAGAATTTCTCCAAAATTTGCACTAGCAAGTCTTCCCTCTGATCCATCCAACCACACCATTTCACCTATCATGCAATGAAGCATGATCCTGCTAATTTTCACAGTTAGCAAAAATGCCTAGATAACCCTAGCATTTTATCAAACAAATTGTGTGCATGACAGAATTTGGCTATCTACCAAAACTACATTAGGAACTTGCTCTCCTGCCCAAAGAAGCATCTCCAGTAGCCTTGCCATCACTGTAAACATAGTCCTACCAAAATTTAGCTTGAGTAGGTCACTGTGGCCCACCCTGGCAATTCATCGAGCACTTCAAGTGCATGCTCAGAGCGCGGCCAGAGCACCGGTATTGCAGGCATCGACATCGCCCTGGCGCCGTGCCTCTGCCGCCTCCCTCACTCGTGTCCCTCCTCTGCTAGCTTCATGGGCAAGCCACCGCCCACGCCGACACCGGTACATGGCCCCTAGCGCCGCCCACACCGGCCAGCGCCGCCTTTGACCACCGCCCGAAGACGGCCACCCTGCCACGTCTCTCCCTGGACCTCTCTCTCTTAATGGCCAACGGCCAGGTCCATCAGCAGCACGCCAGCTCCCCACCGACTTCCCACCGGCCTCGCTGACTCTCGCCACCGACCTCAATGGTGCAATAATGGCCACCGCCACCTCGGCCATCTCCAGAACCCACTGACCCGACCTCCTCCTCCCTATTTAAACCCACCCGAGCTCTCCCTCCCGATCGGCACCTTCCCTTACTCCTCTGGAAGATCCCCCGAGCAGCAAAGCGACCGGAAATGGTCGTCTTCCTCGCCCCAGCAGCTACGGCCGCCATGGCCTCCCGGTCGATTCCCGCCTCTCCAGTGCCTCCCCCACCCCAATTCTTTCCGCACTAGTATCCGGGAGCACCCGCCGATCCATCTCCGTCACCAATTCCATCGGAAACAGCCCATCGGAGGAATCCCTCTTCCACCCGTAGCTCCCCTCCGCCATGGATGAAGCTCCACAAGATCCCGAGCTCCACCATGGCTATTTCCACCTCCCATGGATGCGGTACTTCCCTCTGAACCTATCCATGTGCCGAGCAGCGCCGGAGGTGCCCTACCACGCCGGCAATCATCGCCGGAGTTCCCCTCTGCTCCGGTCCATGCGCGCGGGAGAAGGGGGATGAACCTGACAAGTAGGGCCCGCCCGTCAGCCACTCAGGCCGTGGGCCCCGCCATTTCAGTGGAGACGGTTTCCATTGAATCCGTCTTCGCGCCCGTAAGACGTAAACCCGCTAGTACGTCTTCGATGTCGCCAGTTTTCCGTGCGGCTGGGCGACTGGGCTCGGCCCAATATCACTCCAGAACTATACAGCGCTCAGGGAGCATCCCTGTTTCTCTCCCTTTTCTTTTTCAGCGTATTTTCAGAAAATTCTACTGTACCCTTTTCTAATCCAAATTTAATGATTCAAATTTTTGCTGACTCCTAAAATCATGATCTATTTATCCAGCTTAGGTGAACATTTTTCCTAAAAAGTATCTCCACTGGATCAATTAAATAGTACTTTTAATCATTTATTTCATCTTAGAATTGCTCTAAGTAAATCATATTAACTCCAAATAAATTGATTCTTTTTCTGTTATTTTTTATTTTTCATCTAGTTTATTTTGGTATTTATTTCAAAAAATATTTGAAACAATTTTTGATACTGTTTTTGGATTATGTGGTGATTTCAATACTTTTGAAAATAGGAAATGGAGGGAAGATAAAATTCTCAAACTTTTGGAGTGCACCCAATATTTCTGCTTGCTCAAGGCAAGCATCTTGAACACTTGATATGGTGGATTGCATAGTTAATATTTGCACCATGATTATGTTGAGTTCATATAAAGTTGGCATATTGATAGTTATGCATGCATGACCCCATGAAATATTTTACCTTCATTTAGGCATGAGGTGAGAGTAAGCATGGCTATTTTTCTTATGTCACATATGCCTGTGCCGGTCCGGACTAAACTGCAGGAAAGAATCAGTCATGAGTAAAGTGACCGTGAGACTGAAATTTCTCGTGGCGACGAGAATGATCAGTAAGGGCATGTCGGGACATGCCGGGTGGTGATGCTGTTGGGTATCACAAAGGAATATATTGTGCTAACCACTGCAGGAAAACTTAACCTCCTGAGTCGACCGTAGATCGAGTCTTGTTCCAGTAACCCCCATACTTGATTCGTGCTGCCACTTGTCCCTGCCACAGGTAGGGTATGGTTCAGTAAGATGTTAACCCCTTTCCATGCACACACCGTACAGAGGGCCACGATGAGGGTTTCCCATGGTCGTGGACTAAATCCTGTCATCGTGTCAGGGGGCATGGGTGTTTCCAGTTGTGACTGAGAGGGGGGCACCCCTTGTAATCCGCGCGTATGAATAGTGATCCCATGCAGGACGTTGGTCTCTCCGTCTTAGAGTTTTTCTTGAACGATGCTTTGGGTGATTCCTGGCATCCGGAAAGTTAATCTGGTGTGTGCTGGTTAGGTGTGTTTTCAACCCAAAGACCGTAATGGGAATTAGTCAGCGTCTCGGTGCTGGCTAAAGAAATCCTTTACTTGTGGGTAAAGAGTACACCCTCTGCAGAGTTTAAACCTATTCGAATAGCCGTGTTCGCGGTTAAGGACTATAGTCTGGGTTGGCCAAGTGTCGGTCTTAGAGTCGGTCTCTAGAGGAAATCATTAAAATATGCCTGAATCATTTTGCAGAATATTTATTTGTCACCCTGATGCTACCAAGAATATTTTGCTATGCATATTAATAATATTGTGGTGATGCTTATTATTGTGGACTAACCCGTTTCTCTTATTTTGTATTTCCTGAGTGTCTCAGGGGCTGGCTAGACTACCCCGGGCACTCAATTTTATTTTCAAGACCTCTCGTGGCGTCTCTCGAGTTAACAGGCGGTTTATCCCGCCACTACTCTTGTGGAAACCCTATTGGCATTTCTCTTCAAGTTCGACCGTGGCGTCACTTGACACCCGACTGGCATTTCTCTTCAAGTCCGACCGTGGCGTCACTTGACACCTGACTGGCATTTCTTTTCAAGACCTATTCACGGCGTCCCTCGAGTTTACAGGCGGTCCCACCACTACTCTTGTGGACACACGATTGGCATTTCTTTAATTTTTCTGAATGACACTTGGGCTGGCTAGACTACCCGTGGCATTCATTTGCTTTATCTCTAATAAGTTTGATTATGACTAACATGCTATGTTCACATTCATATCATTTTATTGTCATGATTTTAATTTCAGTCAGCATGAGCATATGCATATAGTTTGGCTCATCATGATCTTATATTTTTATCTGCTGCATTTGGTCAGCTGTTCCTGTGGGAATGGAGCCCCATCGACGTTGGAGAACCACAAGTCGCTTCCGTCATCCACCACCAGATATCAGTGTTGTATCATTGGACCTTTATGGTCTTGTATTCAATTCTTGTAATAGCTTGGTATTCTGTAACAAGGACATGTCCACCAGTAACAGAAATCCTGGGGCTGGTGATGACACGAGGGGTTAATTTTTGGGATTGTGTGTCCCGGCCCCGACGGCTTGGCTTCAACTGGAGGGTAGCAGTGGTGGCCTTACTTGGACCCGAGCGGCGGCGACCTACCGTGTTCTACTCTTCCTCGTTTTCTATGTGGCGTGGCCTCGTTGGTAGCGGGGCGGGGCCTCGATGGAGCCGGCGATGTCCTTTGTCTCGTTGCCGGCGGGGTGGCGCCTCGGCGGAGCGGGGGAAATCCTCCCACTCGTTGCCGGTAGGGCAGGGCCTCGGCGGAGCCGGCGATGTCCTCTGCCTCGTTGTTGGCGGGGCGGGGTCTCGGCGGAGCAGGGCCTCGCGAAAGCCGGCGAAGTCCTCCGCCTCGATGCCGTCGGGGCGGGGCCTCGGCGGAGCCGGCATTGTCCTCCGCCTCATCGTCGGTCTCTCCAAATAGCGCCTTGCCCGCTTCATCACCCTCTATGTAGGTGGCCGCAACCTCTGCCACCCGCATGCGGTACCGCCAGCGCGTGAGGCGGCTCTCGCGGGCTGAGCGGTACAACTCGAGCAGCGCCTCCTGCTCCGCCCGCTCCACGGCGATCTGCTCCTCTGCCTGCAAGTGCTCCTGGAGGACATGGTGGTTGTAGGCGGCGTCAGCTTGCGCCTCCCGGAACTGCTCCTCACACTTCTGCCTCACCATGTCCATGTATTGGGCATGGGTCTCGCCGATGGTCATGGTGCCATGCACCGGCGAGGATGGCGCAGAGGAGGGGGTTGGCGCCGGATCGTCGACTACCACGTTCTCCATTGGGACGTCGTCGTCCTCTGGCTGCCTGCCGGCCAGCCAGTCAGCAGCAATGGCTGCCATCTCCTTCTGGTCCATCGTCCGCCCATCCCGAAGAGCGCTGGAGCCCGACGAAGCCATGGTGGGAGTGGTGTGGACAGGAGAAAGGGAACGGAGGCGGATGACTGCAGCTATGGCCGGCGCAGCAGTTTATATAGCAATGGTGGGCGGCAGAGGGACTGACAGGTGGCGCCGAAGTAGCCACCTCGGCAACCACGTATCATTAATGCGGGTGGCAGACGGACGGACGGACGGCACTTGTGTTGTTTGAACGCGGAGCAATCGCCTGCACTGGGAAGCGGCGCGGGCGGCGCTGACCGTTTCGGGCGGAAAGCGTGCGCGGGCGAGGGAGGGGGTCTGGGTGGGCCAGGGCGGTCAGACTCGTGCTTGGCAGCGGTCCGGTCCAGCAGCTGGATATGCTGGCTCGCCAGCGAGCTCGCCGAGCTCAGTGACGACAATCAGACAATGGACGTGGCTTCCGATCAGGAGCCGGCGCCACCGCCCAAGCCGGTTCATGTCGTGTTCACCATAGAGCAGGTGCAGCCGCACTTCAACACCCTAATGGCGGAAGAGCTACCAGCGCAGGAGGACCTGTGCTGCAACCTCCGTCTCCTCAACAAGCATCGGCTCGTGGAAGGACGAATCGCCGGCGAACAAGCGAACGACAATGCCGTCACAGACATGTGGCCCTATGATCCTGGCTTCCTGAATGAGCAACGGGCGCTGTATCAGACCATCCGTAGGGCCCGCGAGGCTCTCTCCACGGTCCTTCTAGTTGTTGCGCTTGCCGTGGTGCCGCCGTCTCGCGTTGTCAACATGGTCAACGAACATGAGGAATCAGAAGATGACTTTAATAGGAGAGGATGACAGTGGGGACCCACTAGGGCCATAGCCGCACGTACGCAAGTGCCTCCTTATTATATACAACTATACTTTTTTTTGCTTCCTCTTGGTTTCCTGACATCACGGTCCCACACCATTGTCAACCTATATAGTCAATAAATGAGAGAATTGCACAAGGAGCGGCCGACAGCTAGGACCCAACAGCTCGAGCAGAATTTGTGTTTTTGAGGTGTGAGCAGAGTTTTTCTTGAGCGATGTTTTTGTTGTTGTTCAGAGGAGATCACCTGGGCGTGCTGTGGCCTGTCTAGCCTAGGCTATTATTTTACGTCGACCAAATATCCAGCCCAGATAATAATTGTTTTCAAGCTGAAAATGGCTAGCCCAGCTATACTTTTTTTTGAGGAATACTCAGCCTAGGTCAACTTGTTATTCTCCGCCCCGCTGGGCTGCAAATCTTTCCTAGGAGGGATGCATTAGGCTTAACAAGAAAATGGGTTTTAAGAAATAATAAATGAGATGTAATTATAAAAACCAGGCTGTAACTATAAAAAAAAGCACCAAACACGTAATTAGTTAAAAAAAATATTATTTTTGGATTTTGAAGTTTTTAATTTCATTACTTGTTGCGCGCAATATTTCGTTGGATTTTTACATTATATAAATTTATTTTAAAATTATATTTAATTTGACTTGAAATTTCGGGATAAAAATATTTCGGATCCCATCAAAATGTGGGAAATTTTATTCAATTCTGTTTTGAGCGTTTGGTTGAAATTATTAATCATTGTCCTAACTAGAAAATAGGCTGTAATTTTAACAAACTGTAAATGGGCTATAGTAAATTCCATTAGAATTCAAAAATGGGTTGTACATTCTTACAAATCGCAAATGGGTTATATGTTCTCTGCCACACACTTGTGGGCCTACTAGGTTGACGCGTACGCAAGGCTTTGTTAACTTATAGTCAACACACGATTCTAGAAGCAGTGACCGTTGGATGTCCATCCAACGGATGTCGTGCTTCTTCTTCAATCTTGGATATTCTTGCTTCAGCCGCCCAAACCACCGCCGGCGGTACCGCCTGCTACCGCCTCCCATGGCTGGCTATGCTACCGTGCATGACTCACCGGCCCACCCTACTCCCATCGCCATCCAGGCCATTCCTCTACTCACCAACACCTCCTGTTATTCTTCGGCTACGGTAACCTCACACCGCAGCTGAACCAGTGAACCCTCGTACTCCCCTCCGCGTGGGCGTCCACCTGCCTCGTCTTCCCTAGCTCCGCGTTGTTTCCTTCCTAGGCCTCGCCATCGTCCACCGCCCCGGTGTTGTCCGCGCGGCGTGGTCAACGTGGTCAACGAACAACAGCCATTGGAAGAGGACTCTACGCGATGAGGCTGACAGATGGACCCACCAGCTACATCTTCGCACGCAAGGAAGTGCATCCATATTATGGGCAAAAAAATGATTCTTCCCCCTAAAAGTTGGGACCCACCAGCTATATCTTCGCATGCAAGGAAGTGCGTCATTGTCCTCCCTGACAGTTGGGACCCACCAGGTCTAGGCGTACGTAGCGTCTTCTGTCTGGTCACGAACATGCACGTACATACTGGTCGATCGGTCTCTTTGCAACGATGAACCGTGGCCGAGCAAGCAGCGGCACGTGTAGTAGTAGAGCCCCCGACGTAGCAGTTCAAGCAGTCCCTTCTAAACCGTGTACACGTACGTACAGCCACATGCCAAAAAATACGGCCACATACGTACATACGGGCGGGGTCTCGAACGCTTACTCACGCATACGTACGGGCAGGGCACGTGTACATGGAGAGGCAACGGACGGCAGCAATGGTGTCCTATTAATCGGCAGCTAACCGGCTAGGTCAGAACGGAGGAAACAGCGTCGTGTTCAGCGGGAGCCAAGTGACTGGGTCCAAACGCGTCCTGTTCATCGGGAGCGAAGCCACTGGGTCGGAATGGGTCGTGTTCAACGGGAGCCAACTGGCTTGGACAAAACAGCCGGAACGTGGTCTAGCGTACCGCAAAGGGAGGAAAACAGCCTTCTGTTCGACCGCGTAAGGTCGAAACGGGGTCCTGTTCATCGGGAAGGGTCTGGCGTACCGCACAACGGAGGAAACAGACTTGTGTTCGAGTGCCTACGGTCGAAATGGGGTGCTGTTGATCGGGAGGGTGTGGCATACCGCAAAACGGAGGAAACGGACTTGTGTTGGAGCACCTATGGTCGAAACAGGGGGTCCTGTTCATCGGGAGGGGTGTGGCGTACCGCAAAACGGGACTCCACGGGCTACTGTTCATCCACCGTCCACTGCCTCACTCCAGTCTCCACGGGCTATTGTTCATCCACTGTCGACTTCCTCCAGCCTCCACCTGCTACTGTTCATCCACCATCGACTTCCACCAGCCTCCACCAGCTACTGTTCATCCACCGTCTACTGCCTCGCTCCAGCCTCCACGGGCTACTGTTCATCCACCGTCGACTTCCTCCAGCCTTCACCTGCTACTGTTCATCCACCATCGACTTCCTCTAGCCTCCACCAGATACTGTTCATCCATGGGGTCCTGTTCATCCAGCCTCCATCGGCTACTGTTCAACCAGCCCTCCACGGGGTCCTGTTCATCCAGCCTCCACCGGCTACTGTTCAACCAGCCCTCCACACGGGGTCCTGTTCAACCAGCCCTCCACGGGGTCCCTCCACCGGCTACTGTTCATCCACCCCCACCTCCTCGATCGGGGTCCTGTTCATCCAGTGGCAATGGCCTCTACTACCACGGGATCCTGTTCATCCAACCCCTACCGGGGACTGTTCATCAAGAGGCAGCATCGATCGGCTTCAGTTAGCAGCAGTAGCGAAGGAATCACTCAGGTTCAGTCAATAGCCAAGGGATCAATCGGGGTTCAGTAACGTAGCTTGTGCAATCGCTCGGGTTCGGTTAGAGCCCAATGCCTCGCTCGGGTTCAGTTAGAGCCCAACGCCTCGCACACACGCGCTTACGTCTACGAGAGAAACGCGCAAACCTCCATGCATCGCTCGGCCCTGACCACCCACCGTAATCGGGAACTCCCCGAAATTTTCCTCGCCCTCGCTTCTACCATGATTTTTTCCGTCATGGACGGCCCAAAGAATGTCATGCGGGTGCGTCCCCGGCCTGCCTAGGACTAAAAGCCCATTTTTTGTCATGTTTTTTTGTCATCGAAGTAGGAGCCCAGCACATCTATGATGATACGTGCTTTTGTCACAATTATCGTCATAGAAGTGCCATAAGCATGACAAAAAAAAATCATTCGGCCCAAAATGTCACGATTGTGTCTTTTTTTTGTAGTGTAACAAAGAGTCTCTTGTGTCCCCAACACACCCAATACAATGGTAAATTGTATAGGTGCACTAGTTCGGCGAAGAGATGGTGATACAAGTGTAATATGGATAGTAGATATAGGTTTTGTAATTTGAAAATATAAAAACAGCAAGGTAACTAGTAACAAAAGTGAGCAAAAACGGTATTGCAATGCTTGAAAACAAGGCCTAGGGTTCATACTTTCACTAGTGCAAATTCTCTCAACAATGATAACATAATTGGATCATATAACAATCCCTCAACGTGCAACAAAGAATCACTCCAAAGTTTCTATAGGAGAACGTAGGACGAAAATGTGCATCAACCCCTATGCATAGATTACCCCAATGTCACCTCGGGAATCCGCGAGTTGAGTGCCAAAACATACATCAAGTGAATCAATAGAACATCCCATTGCCATCACAGATATCCCATCGCAATACATACATCAAGTGTTCTCAAATCCAATACTCAATCCAACATAACGAAACCTCAAAGAGCAAGAATCAATTCATCACAAGAAGGTAGAGGGGGAAGAACACCATAAGATGCAAATATATTAACAAAGCTCGCGGTACATCAAGATCGTGCCAAATCAAGAACACGAGAGAGAGGGATCAAACACATAGCTACTGGTACATACCCTCAGCCCCGAGGGTGAACTACTCCCTCCTCATCATGGTGGCCGCCGGGATGATGAAGATGGCCTCCGATGATGGTTCCCCCCTCCGATAGGGTGCCAGAACGGGGTCCTGATTGGTTTTTTTGTGGCTACAGAGGCTTGTGGCAGTGAAACTTTCGATCGAGGGTTCTTTTCGGAGGTTTGGGTATTTATAAGAATTTTTGGCGTCGGTCTCACGTCAAGGGGGTGCTCGAGGGGCCCACAAGCCGGGAGCTAGCGCCCTGGGGGGTAGGGCGCGCCCCTGGCTTGTGGCCTCCTCGGTCACCTCTTGGTCTAGCTCCGGTGCTTCGGGGGTCTCTTTTGGTCCATAAAAAGTCACCGTAAATTTTCAGCCCATTCCGAGAACTTTTATTTCTCCACAAAAAACGACACCACGGTAGTTCTGCTGAAAACAGCGTCAGTCCTGGTTAGTTCTAATAAAATCATAGAAAAACCATATAAAATTGTTGCAAACATGGCATGATTTCTTCATAAATTATAGATACGTTGGAGACGTATCATCATCCCCGAGCTTAATTCCTGCTCGTCCTCGAGTAGGTAAATGATAAAAGAAATAATTTATGAAGTGTGAATGCTAGCAAGTGCACAAGTTTGATCAAAGATAATTTCAATCACTTGTTCTAGCATAATTATATATCATAAACAATAGCTCATCTCATAAAACTTCTCATGATCAAGTAGCAAGTTATTCACATGTTAAAGTATAGACCATAAACTTTCTTGAAAACTAACAAACTATGTTCTCAATCATCAAACAATTGCAATTCATCTTATTTTTAGGAAGGGTCTATGTAAGAGCTTTGATTTACCAAATTCCACATACTCAACTATCATATAGTCTTCCATGATTGCTGACACTCAAAGCATATTTTTAGAACAAATAGCATCCATCGAACACAGAGAAAGATAGGGGATTCATGTTTCGCCTCCCAACTTATTTATCATATAGATAATTGTCAACAATAATAACTCATGATCAAATACATTTGAATGGCCATATATGCTTGGATCTTTCCCCACCAAATGATACTTGCCAACTAAAGAATAATTGGGGTTGAAATGAGAAGGAATACTACTGACTCTTGCATAAAAGTAAAAGATAGGCCCGTCGTAGAGGGAAGCAGGGATTTGCAGAGGTGCCAGAGCTCGAAGCTTTTAAAACAGAGATGAATATGATTTTGAGAGGTATGCTTTCATTGTCAATGTAACAACCAAGAGTTCCCAATATCTTCCATGCTAGACACATTATAGGCGGTTCCCAAACAGAAAGGTAAAGTTTTTACTCCCCCTCCACCAACAAACACAAGCCTTGGCTAGCCGAATCCTCGGGTGCCCTCCATACCAACAACAATCCGGGGGAGTTTTGTTTTATTATTATATTTTGATTTTGATCATAGGACTGGGCATCCCAATTACCAACCACTTTCTCATGAATGACAAGCGATTAAACACTCATCGTGAGAATAACCCACCTAGCATGGAAGATACTAACTGCCCCCGGTCGCTTCATGAGCGATTTGGGCATACAAAACAAATTATTATTTGAAGATTTAGAGTTTGGCACATGCAAATTTACTTGGAACGGCAGGAAAATACCACATATAGGTAGGTATGGTGGACTCATATGGAATAACTTTGGGTTTAAGGAAGTGGATGCACAAGCAGTATTCCCGCTTAGTACAGGTGAAGGCTAGCAAAAGATCCTCAGCAAGCACCACATGTTGGAGGATCCATAATAATATAACTTCTATACAAATATACCCAAACACAACTCATTATGTTGTCTTCCTTGTCCAACTTCAACTAATTTGCTCAAGTTTGAAAATAATTAATGGGGCTCACAATCATAGAAGATGTCCAAGATAGTATATATATATATATGTGAAATCTCTCTTCCTTCAATATTCTTTCATGAATTGTTCAAGTGACCAATGATGTGTTTGCTAACTTTCAAATAAATTTTACCACCTATACTTCTTGTATGTGAAGTCATTACTCCCCATGGGATAAGCATATGAAACATATGTAATTTCAGATTTATTATATTCAATTCATTCAACCATTTACTCATAGGATATAAGTGAAGCACGAAAGTAAATGACAAACTACTCTAAAAAGATATAAGTGAAGATCGATGAGTAGTCAAATAATTAAGTAGCTATGTGAAGACTCTCTCTAATAAATAAAATTTTAGATCTTAAGTATTTTATTCAAACAGCAAGCAAAACAAAATAAAATGACATTCCAAGGATAGCACATATCATGTGAAGAAGCAAAAACTTAGGCTCAACCAAAACTGACAGATCATTGTTGAAGAAGAAAGGTGGGATGCCAACCGGGGCATCCCCAAGCTTAGATGCTTGAGACTTCTTGAAATATTATCTTTGGATGCCTTGAGCATCCCCAAGCTTGAGCTTTTGTGTCTCCTTAATTCCTTTTATATCACGGTTTCCCTAAATCTTAAAAACTTCATCCACACAAAACTCAACAAGAACCCGTGAGAAAAGTTAGTATGAATCAATGAAACAACTTATCATTCTCTACTGTAGAAAATCACTAAAATTATTATTTAACATTGCATACTAAATGCCTCTACATATTTAATACTCCTATCCTCAAATAGAATCATTAAACAAGCAAACATATGCAAACATAACAGCAATCTATCTAAACAGGATAGTCTATAAAGAGTGCAATTTTACTCATACTTCCCTAACTCTAAAAATTCTGAAAAATTACCACACTGTAGAATTTTTTTGTATCTTATTGTGTAAAACTTTCAAGATTTTATCATATTCTGACTATTCACAAATATTCAAAACATAACAACAAACTTTCTGTTTTCAAACAGCAACATATAGACTTGCAAAATAAGTATGGTAAAGGCTATACTTGACACTTTTATTGAAATAAAAGATGCAAAACATTACTATAAATAACAGCAAGCAAATCTCAACAAAATAAAATGATGCTCCAAGCAAAACTCATATCATGTGACGAATAAAAATATAGCTTCAAGTGAGGTTACCGATAATGTTGAAGACGAAAGAGGGGATGCCTTCCGGGGCATCCCCAAGCTTAGTTGCTTGTATCTTCCTTGAATATTATCTTGGGGTGCCTTGGGCATCCCCACTCTTAGGGTATTGTCACTCCTTATTCTCCTCATATCGATATCTCACCCAAAACTTGAAAACTTCAATCACACAAAACTTAACGGAACTTTGTGAGACGGGTTAGTATAATAAAGCAAATCATTCACTTGGGTACTGTCAAGACAAGATTCAAAAAAATTATCACATGATGCCTACTGTACCCTACCATTTCTACAATTTATATTGAGCAATATAAGCCATAGAAACTAGAAAACAAACAAACTATGCATCAAAAATAGAATCTGTCAAAAACAGAACAGTCTGTAAAGATCTGATTTATGCTCATACTTATGTTACTCCAAAATTCTGAAAAATTAGTAAAACTTAGAAAATTTGTATATCAATCCTATGTAAAACATTCTGAATTTTTCGATGCTCTAGTGATTTTTAACAATTATCTTACTGGACGCAAAAGTTTCTGTTTTTGCATAGAATCAAATCAACTATCAACCACACTGTCCCAAAGGCTTTACTTGGTACTTTTTCAAACAAAAGCTATAAAACATGATTACTACAGGTGATTAATCATGTTAACACACAAAAACAGTAGGGGTAAATATTGGGTTGTCTCCCAACAAGCGCTTTTCTTTAATGCCTTTCTAGCTAGGCATGATGATTTCAATGATGCTCACATAAAAGATAAGAATTGAAACATAATGGGAGCATCATGAAGCATATGACTAGCACATTTAAGTCTAAGCCACTTCCTATGCATAGAGATTTTGTGAGCAAACAATTTATGGGAACAAGAATCAACTAGCATAGGAAGACAAAACAAGCATGACTTCAAAACTTTCAACACATAGAGATGAAACTTGATATTATTGCAATACCTACAAGCATATGTTCCTCTCTCATAATAATTTTCAGTAGCATTATGAATGAATTCAACAATATATCTATCACATAAAGTATTCTTTTCATGATCCACATGCATAAATTTTTTATTACTCTCCACATAAGCAAATTTATTCTCATGAATAGTAGTGGGAGCAAACTCAACAAAATAACTATCATGTGAGGCATAATCCAATTGAAAATTAAAATCATGATGACAAGTTTCATGGTTATAATTATTCTTTACAGCATACATGTCATCACAATAATCATCATAGATAGCAACTTTGTTCTCATAATCAATTGGAACCTCTTCCAAAATAGTGGATTCATCACTAAATAAAGTCATGACCTCTCCAAATACACTTTTATCAATATTATGAAAAGATTCAACACCCTCCAAAATAGTGGGATCATTAACTAGAGTTGACACTCTTCCAAACCTACTTTCATCAACATAATCATCATAAATAGGAGGCATGCTATCGCCATAATAAAATTTCTGATCAAAACTTGGGGGACTAAAAATATCATCTTCATCAAACATAGCATCCCCAAGCTTATGGCTTTGCATATCATTAGCATCATGGATATTCAAAGAATTCAAACAAACAACATTGCAATCATGCTCATCATGAAAAAAAATTATGCCAAACATTTTATTGACTTCTTCTTCTATCAATTGAGTACAATTTTCCTTTCCATCATTTTCAAGAAACACATTATAAGGATGAATAATATGAGGCAACCTCAATTCCATTTTTTTGTAGTTTTCTTTTATAGACTAAACTAGTGATAAAACAAGAAACTAAAAGATTCAATTGCAAGATCTAAAGATATACCTTTAAGCACTCACCTCCCCAGTAACGGCGCCAGAAAAGAGCTTGATGTCTACTACGCAACCTTCTTCTTGTAGACTCGTGTTGGGCCTCCAAGCGCAGAGTTTTGTAGGACAATAGCTATTTTCCCTCAAGTGGATGACCTAAGGTTTATCAATCTGTGGGAGGCATAGGATGAAGAAGGTCTCTCTCAAACAACCCTGCAACCAAATAACAAAGCGTCTCTTGTGTCCCCAAGACACCCAATGTAATGGCAAATTGTAAAGGTGCACTAGTTCGGCGAAGAGATGGTGATACAAGTGTAATATCGATAGTAGATATAGGTTTTTGTAATCTGAAAATATAAAAACAGTAAGGTAACTAGTAACAAAAGTGAGCAAAAACGGTATTGCAATGCTTGAAATCAAGGCCTAGGGTTCGTACTTTCACTAGTGCAAATTCTCTCAACAATGATATCATAATTGGATCATATAACAATCCCTCAATGTGCAACAAAGAATCACTCCAAAGTTTCTATCGGAGAACGTAGGACGAAAATATGCATCAACCCCTATGCATAGATTACCCCAATGTCACCTCGAGAATCCGCAAGTTGAGTGCCAAAACATACATCAAGTGAATCAATAGAACATCCCATTGTCACCACAGATATCCCATCGCAAGACATACATCAAGTGTTCTCAAATCCAATACTCAATCCAACATAACGAAACCTCAAAGAGAAAGACTCAATTAATCACAAGAAGGTAGAGGGGGAAGAACACCATAAGATCCATATATATTAACAAAGCTAGCGGTACATCAAGATCGTGCCAAATCAAGAACACGAGAGAGAGGGATCAAACACATAGCAACTGGTACATACCCTCAGCCCCGAGGGTGAACTACTCCCTCCTCATCATGGTGGCCGTCGGGATGATGAAGATGGCCTCCGGTGATGGTTCTGCCCTCCGGCAGGGTGCCGGAACGGGGTCCCGATTGGGTTTTCGTGGCTAGAGAGTCTTGCGGTAGTGAAACTTTCGATCTAGGGTTATTTTCGGAGGTTTGGGTATTTATAAGAATTTTTGGCGGCGGTCTCACGTCAAGGGGGTGCCCGAGGGGCCCACAAGCCGAGAGCTAGCGCCCTTGGGGGTAGGGCGTGCCCCTGGCTTGTGGCATCCTCGGTCACCTCCTAGTCCAGCTCCGGTGCTTCGGGGGTCTCTTTTGGTCCATAAAAAGTCACCGTAAATTTTCAGCCCATTTCGAGAACTTTTATTTCTGCACAAAAAATGACACCACGGTAGTTCTGTTGAAAACAGCGTCAGTCCGGGTTAGTTCTAATAAAATCATAGCAAAACCATATAAAATTGTTGCAAACATGGCATGAATACTTCATAAATTATAGATACGTTGGAGATGTATCAATGACCTAAGGTTTATCAATCCGTGGGAGGAATAGGACGAAGATGTTCTCTCTCAAACAACCCTGCAACCAAGTAATAAAAAGTCTCTTGTGTTCCTACCACACCAAATACAATGGTAAATTGTATAGGTGTACTAGTTCGGCGAAGAGATGGTGATACAAGTGTAGTAATGATAGTAGATATTGTTTTTTTGTAATAGTAGCAATAAAAACAGCAAGGTAATGAGTAACAAAAGTGAGAACAAACGGTATTTCAATGCTTAGAAACAAGGCCTAGGGTTCATACTTTCACTAGTGCAATCTCTCAACAATGCTAACATAGTTGGCTCATATAACCATCCCTTAACGTGCGATAAAGAATCACTCCCAAGTTCCTATTAGCGGAGAACATAGGATAGAAATTGTTGGTAGGGTACGAAACCACCTCAAAGTTATCCTTTCCGATCGATCTATCGAGCTATTCCTATAAGTGTCACAAACAACCCAAGATTTTGTACTAAAATAACACCATATGATGCACATCAAGCAACTCTAATGTCACCTAGATACTCCAATGTCACCACGAGTATTCGTGAGTTGATTATACGATATGCATCAAACAATTTCATATTCATAATACTCAATCCAACACAAAGAATTTCAAAGAGTGCCCCAAGATTTCTACCGGAGAAACAAGGACGAAAACGTGCATCAATCCCTATGCATAGATTACCCCAATGTCACATCGGGAATCTGCGAGTTGAGTGCCAAAACATACATCAAGTGCTCTCAAATCCAACAAAGTGTTCAATCCGATAAAAGTGAAATCTCAATGGTAGAACTCAATTCATCACAACAAGATAGAGAGGGGAAAACACCATATGAGCCAACTATATTAACAAAGCTCATGATACATCAAGATCGTGCCAAATCAAGAACATGAGAGAGAGAGGGATCAAACACATAGCTACTAGTACAAACCCTCAGCCCCGAGGGTGGACTACTCCCTCCTCATCATGGTGGCCACTGGGATGATGAAGATGGCCACCAGTGATGATTTCCCCCTCCGGCAGAGTGTCGGAATAGGGTCTAGATTCGTTTTTCGTGGCTACAGAGGCTTGCGGTGGCAGAACTTCTGATCTAGGGTTATTTCTGGGGGTTTCTGTATTTATAGGATTTTTTGGCGTCGGTCTCATGTCCAGATGGGCTTAGAGGTGCCCACTACCCACCAGGGTGAGCCGGGCCCACCTGGCGCGCCCTGGTGGGTAGTGGCCACCTCCTTCACCTTCTGGCCCTCCCACGAAGCTTCTATTGCCTCTTTTGTTCCGAAAAGAATCTTCAAAAAGTTTCGCTGCATTTGGAGAACTTTCATTTCTGCACAAAAAACAACACCACGGTAATTCTGCTAAAAACAGCATCAGTCCGGGTTAGTTCTATTTAAATCATAAAAAATTGCACCCAAACCATATAAAATTGTTGTAAACATGGCACGAATACTTCATAAATTATAGATACGTTGGAGACGTATCATCACCCCCAAGCTTAATTCCTACTCGTCCTCGAGTAGGTAAATGATAATAGAAATAATTTATGAAGTGTGAATGCTAGCATAGTGCATAAGTTTGATCAATGATAATTTCAATCACTTTTCCTAGCATCATAACAGCAAATCTTCCTCATAAAGCTCATCATGATAAAGTAGCAATCAATTCACATGTTACGGTTCAAATAATGCCTTCTCTTGAAACTTAACAACCTATGTTCTTAGTCACCAAACAATTGCAATTCAACTTATTCTCAACAAAGTCTAAGTAAGAGCTCCACATACTCAATCATCATATAGTCTTCTATGATTGCTAGTACTCAAAGCATATTTTTAGAACAAATGCCATCCATTGAACACAGAGAAAGATAGGGGCTTAATGTTTCGCCTCCCAACTCATTTATCATAGAGATAATTGTCAACAATAATAAATCATGATCAAATATATTTGACTGGCCATATGTGCCTAGATCTTTCCCCCACCACATGATGCTTGCCAACTAGAGAATAATTGTGGTTGAAATTAGAATGCATACTATTGACTCTTGCATAAAAGTAAATACTAGAAAGTAAAAGATAGGCCCTTCGCTGAGGGAAGCAGAGGTTGTCATGCGCTTTTTATTTTTGGATGCACAATCTCTTAATGCAAAGGAACGTCACGTTATATTGCCCCTTATGATAGCAACTTTATTATGCAGTCCATCACTTTTATTACTTTGCCATCACAAGTTTGTACAACGCTTATTTTCCCTTACAATAGAAGATCGAACATATTAGGAGCAATTTTTATTGCTTTATGCACCAATGACAACTTACTTGAAGGATCTTATTCAATCCATAGGTAGGTATGGTGGACACTCATGGCAAGAAACTGGGTTTAAGGGTTTTTGGATGCACAAGTAGTATCTCTACTTAGTACGAATTTTTGGCTAGCAAAAGATCCTAAGCAAACACCACATGTTGGAGGATCCATAACAATATAACTTCTATGCAAATATACACAACTATAATTCATTACGTTGTCTTACTTTTCCAACTTCAACTAATTTGCTCACATTTGAAAATAATTAATGGGTATTCACAATCATAGAAGATGTCCAAGATAATATATTTGTATGTGAAAGTTCTCTTCCTAATACTAATCATCCATGAATTGCTTGTATGACCAATATTGTGATTGTCAAACTTCAAAAGATTTCACTTTCTAAACCCAATGTGAAGCTACTACTAGTCATGATATGAACATATAATTTCAACTTCATGATATTCAATTCATTCAACAATTTACTCATAGGATATAAGTGAAGCACAAGAGTAAATGACAAGCTACTCCAAAAAGATATAAGTGAAGATCAAGCGAGTAGTTTAGTAAATGGGTAGCTATTTGAGGACTCTCTCTCATTTAAAATCTTTCAGATCTAAGTATTTTATTAAAATAGAAAGCAAAATAAAATGACATTCCAAGAATAGCACAACTCATGTGAAGAAGCAAAAACTTAGGCTCAACCGATACTAACCAATAATTGTTTAAGAAGAAAGGTGGGGTGCCTACCGGGGCATCACCAAGCTTCGATACTTGAGACTTCTTGGAATATTAATTTGGTATACCTTGGGAATCCCCAAGCTTGAGCTCTTGTGTCTCCTTAATTCCTCTCATATCATGGTTTCCCTAAATCTCGAAAACTTCATCCACACAAAACTCAACAAGAACTCGTGAGATAAGTTAGTATAAATCAGTGCAAAACCTTATCATTATCTATTGTAGGAAATCACTAAAACTATAATTTAACATTGCATACTAAATGCCTCTACATATTTAATACTCCTATCCTCAAATAGAATCACTAAACAATCAAACATATGCAAACAATGCAAACATAACAACAATCTGTCTAAACAGGATAGTCTGTAAAGGATGAAGTAAGATCCATACTTATTTGACTTAAAAAATTCTGAAAATTTACCACACTGTATAAAATTTACCATATATTATTTTACAAAAAAATTCAACATTTTATCACTTTCTTACTTTTCTAGAGAATTCACGCAATAGTGTTCAACTTTTTGTTTTGAAACTGCAACTCATATACTTGCAAACTAAGCATGGTGAAGACTATCCTTGACACATTTATTAAAATAAAAGCCACAAAACATTATTCTAAGTAACAGCAAGCAAATACTAATAAAATAAAATGACACTCCAAGAAAAACACATATCATGTGACGAATAAAAATATAGCTCCAAGTAAGGTTACCGATAATGTTGAAGACGAAAGAGGGGATGCCTTCCGGGGCATCCCCAAGCTTAGTTGATTGGATCTTCCTTGAATATTACCCTGGGGTGCCTTGGGCATACCCAAGCTTAGGGTATTGTCACTCCTTATTCTCCTCATATTGATATCTCACCCAAAACTTGAAAACTTCAATCACACAAAACTTAATGGAACTTCGTGAGATGCGTTAGTATAATAAAACAAATCATTCACTTGGGTACTGCCAAAGACAACATTCATAATTATTTCCACATAATGCCTACTGTACTATATCATTTCCACAATTTATATTGACCAATATAAGATATGGAAACACTAAAGCAAGCAAACTATGCATTGAAAACAGAATCTGTCAAAAACAGAACAGTCTGTAATGATCCAAACAATGACCATACTTCTGCAACTCTAAAAATACTGAAAATTTAGGAAAAGGTAGGGAATTTATATAGAAATCATCTTTAAAAAATTCATAGCAAAGCACGTTTCTATGTATTTACAAAATTTCAGAACTGGGCGCAAAAGTTTCTGTTTTTGCATAGAATCAAGTCAACTATCATCCACACTATCCCAAAGGCTTTACTTGGCACTTTATTGAAACAAAAGCAATAAAACATGATTACTACAGTAGCTTAATCATGTTAATGCACAAAAACAGTAGGGGTAAATATTTGGTTTGTCTCCCAACAAGCGCTCTTCTTTAATGCCTTTTAGCTAGGCATGATGATTTCAATGATGCTCACATAAAAGATAAGAATTGAAACATAAAGAGAGCATCATGAATCACAAGACAAGCACATTTAAGCCTAACCCACTTCCTGTGCATAAGGATTTTGTGATCAATCAATTTATGGGAACAAGAATCAACTAGCATAGGAAGGCAAAACAAGCACAAAATTTTCAACACATAGAGAGGAAACTTAATATTATTGAGATGTGTAAAGGCATATGTTCCTCTTTAATAATAATTTTCAGTAGCATCATGAATGAATTCAACAATATAACTATCACATAAACATTCTTTTCACGAATCATGAGTATAGGGATTTTATTACTCTCCACATAAGCAAATTTATTCTCATCAATAATAGTGGGAGCAAACTCAACAAAATAACTATCATGTGATACTTGATTGGCATAATCCAATTGAAAATTAAAATCATGATGACAGGTTTCATGGTTATCATCACTCTTTATATCATACATGTCATCACCATAATCATCATAGATAGCAACTTTGTTGTCATAATCAATTGAAACCTCTTCCAAAATAGTGGAATCATTATTAAATAAAGTCATGACCTCTCCAAATCCACTTTCATCAATATAATCATCATAAATAGGAGGCATGCTATCATCATAATAAATTTTCTCATCAAAACTTGGGGGACTAAAAATATCATCTTCATCAAATATAGCATCCCCAAGCTTATGGCTTTACGTATCATTAGCATCATGGATATTCAAAGAATTCATACTAGCAACCTTGTAATCATGCTCATCATTCATGGATTTTATGCCAAACATTTTATTGAATTCTTCTTCTATCAATTGAGCACAATTTTCTGATCCATCATTTTCAACAAAGACATGATAAAGACGAATAATATGAGGCAACCTCAATTCCATTTTTTGTAGTTTTCTTTTATAAACAAAACTAGTGATAAACCAAGAAACTAAAAGATACCATTGCAAGATCTAAAGATATACCTTCAAGCACTCACCTCCCCGGAAACGGCGCCAGAAAAGAGCTTGATGTCTACTATGCAACTTTATTCTTGTAGACCCGTGTTGGGCATCCAAGCGCAGAGTTTTGTAGGACAGTGGCAATTTTCCCTCAAGTGGATGACCTAAGGTTTATTAATCCGTGGGAGGCATAGGATGAAGATGGTCTCTCTCAAACAACCTGCAACCAAATAATAAAAAGTCTCTTTTGTCCCCAACACACCAAATACAATGGTAAATTGTATAGGTGCACTAGTTCGGCGAAGAGATGGTGATCCAAGTGTAGTAATGATAGTAGATATTGATTTTTGTAATATTAACAATAAAAAACAGCAAGGTAACGAGTAACAAAAGTGAGCACAAACGGTATTGCAATGCTTAGAAACAAGGCCTAGGGTTCATACTTTTGCTAGTGCAATCTCTCAATAATGCTAACATAGTTGGAGCATATAACCATCCCTCAACGTGTGATAAAGAATCACTCCCAAGTTCCTGTTAATGGCGAACATAAGATAGAAATCCTTTGTAGGGTACAAAACCACCTCAAAGTTATCCTTTCCGATCGATCTATCGAGCTATTCCTATAAGTGTCACAAACAGCCCAAGAGTTCGTACTAAAATAACACCATATGATACACATCAACCAACTCTAATGTCACCTAGATACTCCAATGTCACCACGAGTATCCGTGATTAGATTATACGATTGATTATACGATATGCATCAAACAATTTCATATTCATAATACTAAATCCAACACAAAGAACTTCAAAGAGTGCCCCAAGATTTCTGCCGGAGAAACAAGGATGAAAACATGCATCAACCCCTATGCATAGATTACCCCAATGTCACCTCAGGAATCCGCGAGTTGAGTGCCAAAACATACATAAAGTGCTCTCAAATCCAACAAAGTATTCAATCTGATAAAAGTGAAATCTCAAAGGTAGAACTCAATTCATCACAACAAGATAGAGAGGGGAAAACACCATATGATCCAACTATATTAACAAAGCTCGCGATACATCAAGATCGTGCCAAATCAAGAACACGAGAGAGAGAGAGAGATCAAACACATAGCTACTAGTACAAACCCTCAGCCCCGAGGGTGAACTACTCCATCCTCATCATGGTGGTCGTCGGGATGATGAAGATGGCCTCCGGTGATGATTTCCCCCTCCGGCAGAGTGCCGAAATAGGGTCAAGATTGGTTTTTCATGGCTACACAGGCTTGCGGCGGCGGAACTTCTGATCTAGGGTTATTTCTGGGGGTTTCTGTATTTATAGGATTTTTTGGCGTCGGTCTCACGTCGAGATGGGCTTCGAGGTGCCCACTACCCACCAGGGCGAGCCGGGCCCACCTGGCGCGCCCTGGTGGGTAGTGGCCATATCCTTCACCTTCTGGCCCTCCACGAAGCTTCTATTGCCTCTTTTGTTCCAAAAAAAATCGTCAAAAAGTTTTGCTGCATTTGGAAAACTTTTATTTCTGCACAAAAAACAACACCACAGTCGTTCTGCTGAAAACAACGTCAGTCCGGATTAGTTCCCTTTAAATCATATAAAATTGCACCCAAACCATATAAAAATGTTGTAAACATGACATGAATACTTCATAAATTATAGATACGTTGGAGACGTATCATAACCTAGCTGCGGGAATCAACGGGATTGTTGAGCTACAACGACTCGTCATTGCTTCCGCTACTCTGCATCATCAGTGAGTTTGATGGTTACGGCCATCTTCATAGTGATCCTGGGTGATATCGTGTAGCATGAATTTTTTGTTGTGTAGCACGTTACCTTACAAGGGACCCACCTGTCAGCAATATGCGAGTGGAGCGACACCCTAGCCCCACACGTCAGGATAAGTGGAAGTGTATTCTGCAGAAACCGCCAACATGCAAAAAAATGTACTGGAGAAGAGTATGCTTTCGGCCTAGCTGTCTCGGCGCGCAGCACGGCCCACGCATGACGATTTTGGCCCAAGTTGGCCCACTAGTGTGGTAAGTCTTATTAATATTGGCTGAATTTCTTGTGAATTTTATATTTGCATATCGGCCCTTGGCCAAAAAATTCATATTACCTTTACTTAACCCCGCTTCAGGTGATTCCAATGCTCACAGTCTCCATATTTCGTGGCCATTCCATTAGCACTATTTTCATATTGTGTTTTGCATATGAAAATGTCAGCTTATTATTTGATGTGTTTAGACCATTTACGAGACCCCATTCATCGGTGCATTTCACCCGGAGGATCATTACCCTGCATCTCGAAGTTTTATTGACCTGATGGCCCCTGATCATTAGAAACCAATGACTCATGACTTTGCTTCAGTGTTCATATGTTCGTGTTTATTGCCCGCTATAGTTTTTTCAGTTATAATTCCAGTTGTAGTTTATATTACCGTTATACTTATAGTTGTACATTTACATTTCTATTTTACTTGCTGTAGTAGATGCTAGTATTACTCTCTTACTTTTAAGTTGTGTTTATTCTGTCTTGATAGTCTTCTAAGTTGTTTAATCTATAAACATGATGAAGGGTAAAGTTCTTTACCTCTCACACAGACTCCTCCGTCGTTAATAACATCATGTCACGGAGCCCCAAAACTGAACTATAAAATGTGCGACCATATTTGCCTTTATGGGAAGGCCTTAGCCTGGGCTGTAGTTATATCTCTTACGCATGTCGACAAAGAGGGGAGGTTGGACGGTTAGTATCTTCTCGGCTAGGGGATTATCGTCCAAGCTTTGAGGGAGTGGGATGGATGAAGAGCTGAAAGGAAGTGTTGAATCCCAGAGTGGATGAGTTGTGCCACGGGGTGGCAGGGTCCCAGTTCCCCCTCCCAAGATTACCACGTTCTACTTGCGAGTTGCATTGGGATTTCCCCGAAGAGGAGAGGATGATGTAGTACAGTAGAGATAAGTATTTCCCTCAATTAAGTACCAAGGTTATCAATCCAGTAGGAGAACCATGCAAAACCTCGTGAACATCACCTACACAAAAAAGAACAAATACTTGCACCCAACTCAAACAAGGGGGTTGTCAATCCCCTCGATGGTTAATTGCAAGGATATTCAAGGCAATGATCATGTATATAGGCATCATGTCCCAGACAAGTAGACCGACTCCTGCCTGCATCTACTACAATTACTCCACACATCGACCGCTATCCAGCATGCATCTAGAGTATTAAGTTCATAAAGAGCGGGGCAACGCCTTAAGCAAGAGCAAACTCAATCAATATGAATAAACCCCGTCGTTTTCCCCTTAATGGCAACAATACAAATATGTGTCTTGTCCCCTTCTGTCACTGGGATATAGATCACCGCAAGATTGAACCCATTACAAAGCACCCCTCCCATTGCAAGATAAATCAATCTAGTTGGCCAAACCAAACGGATAGATCGGAGAGAAATACAAAGCTATAATAATCATGCATATAAGAATTCAAAGAAGACTCAAATAATATTCATGAATAATCTGATTATAAACCCACAATTCATCGGATCCCAACAAGCACACCGCAAAAGAAGATTACATCGAATAGAACTCCAAGAACATCAAGGAGAACATTGTATTGAAGATCGAAGAGAAAGAAGAAGCCATCTAGATACTAGCTATGGACCCGTAGGTCTATGGTAAACTACTCACACATCATTGGAAGGACAGCAAGGTTGATGTAGAGGCCCTCCGTGATTTATTCCCCCTCCGGCAGAGTGCCGGAAAAGTCCTCCAGATGAGATCGCGGAAGAACAGAGACTTGCGGCGGCAGAAAAAGTGTTTCGGGTGGCTATTTGTTCGTTTCCCAATTTTAAAGAATTTAGAGAGCTAGAATTAGGTCAAACGGAGAAACGAGGGGCCCACAAGTACTTGGGCACGGCCCCCCAAAGTGCGCCCAAGTGCCTTGTCACCTACTCCTTTGCCTTCTGGCCTCCTCCCGAAGCTTCTAGGGTCTCTTATGTCCAGAAAAAAAATCGTCAAAAAATTTCGTAGATTTTGGACTTCGTTTGTTACTGATTTCCTGGAAAACCAAAAATAGTCAAAAAAAACAGCAACTGGCACTTGGCACTGAGTTAATAGGTTAGTACCAGAAAAGATAGATAATTGCATAATAAAACATCCAAGATTGATACGATAATAGCATGGAACAATAAAAAATTATAGATACGTTGGAGACGTATCACCCCGCCGGATGTCAGTGATATGTTAAGTGTGCCATGCTGTAGCCAGGGTTTGTCGGACATGATCGTCCGTGGTATGGAGAAAGTGTGCAACCTCTATAGTGTCTAAATCTATTCAAATAGCCGTGTCCATGGTCAAGGACAAAGTTCTACTTTAAGCCACTATTTCCTTAATTAAAACCAAAACATGAGTTCACTAAGAAAAGAACTCACGGAGCATAGTTGGTAATTTGAAGAGTTTTAGAAGTTGGTTCCATATGAAGAGTATGGCCAATTGGATTTCACTAACTTTAATATAAGTCCACTTGGATTGCGATGTGTTGAATTATGACCATTTAGATTATGCTAACTTTAATTTAGTGATGGTCAAGTTTGAGGAAAGACTTTTGTGATAGCGCGTAGATTGCATGGTCGCGTAGTTGTCCCAGAAAGTTGGATTGTGTTGGTCTGAAAAGTTCATAGTGTTGTTCCGACAAGGTCATGAGAAGGAGTCTCGGTGAATCATGTGGTCGCCCAGATGGGGCTGAGATTGGATTAATGGAACAACTATTGTGTTTGTACTCATCGCGAAAGGTAAAAGTATATTTACTTTCTTGTCTAGTGGTAAGTATGTTGGTACGTATGTTTATTACTGTTGTAGTTTCAGAGTACACCATGCTTAGTTGTTGCATTAGAGTAATTGCGTGCTTAAGCTTTGTTCTTACTTTCTTACTTGTTTGTTTGATTGCTATGTAATTGGCTGCCTTGCAAGTACATTCAAAGTACTTACCCGGTCTTTCATGTGGCCAGATTCAGGGGAGACCAGCAAGCTTGATTGTCGTCCCAGCTAGTCCTATAAATTGTGAAGACCAGCCAAGTCGTCGACATCTTCAATGTAGTCTTTCGCTCTCGTTTACTTCTTCTGCTGCCAATTAGTTATCATCATAGAGTTATACACCGTAAACTCTTGTAACTGGGTGATGTACTCCATATTATTAATAAAGTCATGTTTGAAACTCTGTATTGTGCATCTGGTACATGCCAGGACCTGTCCTGGGCTAGCATGTGCGGGCATTTGTCCGACGCAGTTCGGGGTGCCACATCAGCAAATGATGTGTTGGAGCTACGAGAGGCTGACACATGGTAGTTTTGCCAAGTACCACACTCGGAAAATATACATTTACCTGAGTGCGACACTCAACAAAAGCCCTCAACAATCACTGGTGCAGAGATGTCCTATACAAACGGTTTTTACCCCCTTTCCGCGACAGAGTTTTAAACTGTCGCCTTGACTGTGTGTGCGATAGGGGGGTCCTTCCCACACGACCTAGAAACCTTCATTGATAGGTCCTCCAGTCACACACGCGGTGCAAAAAGACCTCGTGTGCGATCGGGCGAGCCATCACAGACAATTATACATGCCCAATTATTTCCGTTCGTATGTACATCCCACACAGTGAATCCTGGACAAACGTTTCCGTTTGTATGTACATCACACACAATTTTTATGTGGAAACGTTTGTGCAAGGTGTCCTAACGCAAACATTTGTCGGGCGTAAGTCGTGTGTGATTGTTCATTGATCCAACATGCCTACTTTCTAGAAATTGTGCGGTTGTTTGAGTTCATTGCCCACGGTGTTGTCTGAGAAACTGTATGCAATAGGAAAACCGAATAAGAGGCTAATTGGCCAATTATTGATAATACATTTAGTAATCAAATTGACATTTCATATCAAAACACCATATATTTCATATCCGTATTACGGCAACCAGGATTTCATAATTGAATTACATCAGAGTACAACATCAGATAGCTTCAGCACTCAGTTACACCATATAGGCATATAGTTGGCTATGCCATTACACAACAGCACCAAGTTTCACATGCAACATCTAAAACCTTTGGAAAGTAGCATCATACATGGTGAATAGAGAGATGAATCTCATCTAGAAAACTGCTGAAGAGAAGGCGAATATTGAGCCTTCAGTGATGTTGAATGTCCTTCAACTTTAGGCTAGTGGATGTTGATAACTGCCCACCCAACCTTCGTCCTTTTGAGGAAGAGTTCAATATTGTACCGTGGGTGTTGAATGAATACATTCCTCACCTCTTAACCATGCAGGTGGTCTGAGAGGTAATCGGTGAACTGCTTCGGAAAGGACTAAAAACAAAGATATGCATAAATATCTGTTCTAAATTTTGAAATGGCGCCAAAGGAAAAAACGTAAAAGAGTTAGTACCATCCTATAGTTGACTGATGCCTTCTTCATTGTGCAAACAAAGATCTTGCTATTATTCATAGCTAGTTTCTTTATCCTAACAATCTTTCTGAGTTTCTTGACTTCACAGATATTCATGGACATCTCATTTCCCCATATGAAAAATGGGTCGAACAGTGGGTCTAAACCTCTGACAACAGGACCTACATGTGCAAGACCAAATTGTTAAAAACCTAAATATTAGAATGGTTCCTGCAATTGCACAATAATGTGTTGTTAGCGGAAGGACCATGCATGTGCAAGCCTTAATGGTAAACCTCGGTGTCTCCCATTGTTTTCCTACAACACATATATGGCAGATATTGATCAGATTAAGTGAGAGTTGACATACTATCAGTAGAATATGTTAATGAAAAATAAACAAATTGCAGATCCAACAGATTAATTCGAGCCGCATGGAAAATCCAGTTAACCAAACAAAGCATGCTAAACAACTTGGAAATATAGCAATTATATATGTTTCTCATGTATTTAGTGCAGCCAAATTCGATTTATTTCTCACATGCATAACAATACAAAATTGTACCCACAACAAATGAATATCACATTGCAGAATTGAACCAAACGGTTAACTAGAAAGCACAACAAATGGACCAAATAGTTAACTGGGCACCACATTATAAAGTAGAAATTATTGGAGTGTCATGCAACTATTGGAGTGTCGTGCTAAAATATGAAATTATTCAGGTTTCGATTTGCCTTTCTTATACATTATTTGAGTTTTCTAGGCATTTTGGAACAAATAGCTGCCATGTTATTATCGCAAAAAGTTGTATTATTTCTACCGTGGGTGTTCCACTAACCATTTACTACCGCGGGCAGCTGTTCGATTAGACGGGATGCGTGTGAGCTGTTCGCCATGCAGGCTCGGTGGAAGCGTGCGAGCAGTCCACCACGCAGGTGCGAGCGGTGCCCAAAATTTATTGATGGTTTTGGTTTCGGCCGCCTCGGGAAGGTACGTAGAATAGTTTCCAGTGATCCTCCTGCTCCTTTGTTCTTATCTATAAGCACCACACCCGAGGATCGTCGCCTGCTATGATGGAGGATGAGCCGGCCAACAAGCAGGGGTGGGTCGAGCCAGAACCGCAAGAGCCTACAGCGAGCGTGCACTTCATCAGCAGCCTCCCCGATGAGATGTTGGTAACCATCATATCCTTCCTCCCCATCAAATCTAGCGTGCGGACCACTGTCCTCTCCCGGTGGTGGTGTTCCCTCTGGCACTCCATCCCCTAGACCTCCTCAACGACGACGAGCTCTGCAGTGGGGAGCACAAACGCTTGCATGCATTGTCATGCATCCTTGCCACGCACCCTGGGCCGGTCAGATGCCTTGCCATCAGCAAGTTCCGTTCCAGCTGCAAGGCTGAACCCAAGTTTCACGAGTGGTTCCTATCCTTCGCCCTAGATCGGCTCGTGGAGCTCAGCTTTCATGCTGGACATCCGTGCTCGCTGCCACTGTCCGCGCTCCGCCTTGCGCCCACGCTGCACCGCGCTATGTTCAGGCAGTGCATTTTCCTCCAGTTTGTTGTCGCGCCTGCTCTTGATCTCCCTAAAGTGAAGCACCTCGAGCTCATGGGTGTCCGCATCTAGAAGGAGGATTTGGACCACCTGCTCGGCAGCTGTACAATGCTCGAGTACCTTCGTCTTCAGGTGATGGATGGGTTCAGTAGCCACCACACCACCTCGATGAATGTATGTACGATTTATGTGCATTGCTGGTGACGCAACAGGCTGTCAGTTGAGTGGTTTCACGATATGATAATTGAGAATGCGCCTTTCCTTGAGTGATTGTTTGTACTTGATAAAGAAGGTCCAACAAGAATCAGGGTCATTGACGCACCGAAATTGACAGTGCTGGGCTATTTGTGTGTAGACTTCTCCGAACTTGTTACTGGATCATTATCCGTTTAGGTACAACAATCTTCTTCTTCTCCTTCTTCTTATTGGATATCACATTTTATCTAATTTTTGTTGATCTTGTTCGTCTGTCATCCAGAAAATGATTCCCACAAGCTTGACCCCATCTCTGCGCACAGTAAAGATCTTGGCACTACATTCTATCGAGCCCGATCTGAATGAAGTTGTTAGATTCCTTAGATGCTTTCCGTGCACGGAGAAGCTATACATCGAGGTGATGCTCCTTTCCTGTTAATTGTTAACCACAGTGGAGTTCAATTTGTTGTTACTTTTACCCATGATTACAATGACAAATGTAGTATGATTTCTAAAGGAAATTTGGAGGATTTCAATACATATATTTTTTGAGATGTTAATCATGAACGATTGAAGATGGCATGTCACTCTTCGTGTATTTTAGAAATCCTGCAAATCAAAGAGGCCAGAAGTGTTCAAAACTGCAGCTAGGCACTAATATGTTATCTTCATTTGCAGATACAAGCATGCCCGAAAGTGGAAGATTTGGCGCAATATAACAATCCCATTGAATGCCTTGATCTTCATCTCACAGAAATTACTTTGAACAAGTACCAATACACCACACCGGAGATTAAATTCGCCAGGTTCTTTGTTCATAAAGCAAGTGTGCTCAAGGTAATGAGGTTTGCCCTACATATAGCGCGTAGAAGTGAATGGTTTGCTAATCAGAACAGGCGTCTATAGCAGAATGAAAAATGCTTTGCAGAAGCTGAAGTTCAGTTTGTAACTTCATATGACAGATTATTCGAAAGTTATTGTATCAAGCCGCCATATGACTTCTCGATGGCTGATCCTTTCGAAGAAATAATGATTGACTCAGATCCTGAAGAATATTATTTTGATTTGTAAGAACAGTTTGAACCTTGTAATCTTTGAATTTTGGCCTTGTAATGCTGGAATTTGAACCTTGCAATATTTTTGGTATTTGTGATATAACGTAATTGGATGTTTAATTTGGTTATGCAATCATATCCTTATAAGTATATATGTTGTTGTTCTGTAGACAGAGCATAGATGTTGTGCAGACTGAGCAAATCACGTCGCGTACAGATTGAACTACGGAACCCGCCGGTGACTATTTCATCAATAGCTGACAATTGTTTACCACCAACCGTTTGCCCACAACACACACAACTTGTTTGGAGCAATCATCTATGTTATTATCGGTCTTCCCACACATTTCTGATCACTGACTTGTTTGCCGCGTATCACACACATCTTGTTAAGATGAGCCATTTCTGTTGTTTTGGCTCATCGCAAACAGTTCATCCGAGTGAACTGTATGGCATCTATCGCACACACCTTGATCTGGCTGACTGTTCCTGTTGTGTTCGCTAATCGCAAATAGTTAATCCGAGTGAATTACATGTCGTATATCCCACACACCTTGATCTGGCTAACCGTTTCTGTTATTCTGGCTCATCGCAAATAGTTCGTATGGATCAACTGTATGCCACCTATGGCACACGCAACTCTAATCTGAATCGTGCTTGATGTATCTGCCATCACACACATTTCATCTTATTGGTGATGGTTTTATTATGACACTCTTTGCGATTCATGCATCGCACACGTTTGGTCGAAGGGTCTCTGATTCATGTGTCACGTTAGTAGCATCATGCAGTAGTGAATGTTTTTTCAAATTTAATTTCTAAAAGTCCCTATTGTAGAAATATATAGCGATTCATATTATCCATCATACACATTACATCACATATCATTTCACACATACATCATCAGTTCACACATCACATCATCGATCAACTGACACATACATCACAACTTATTTACAACCACCTCCCGGTGTAGAAGATCAACTTAATGGACATGAGCTCTAGGGTTGTGTGGGAGGAGGAGAAGGGGTACGCTTCATAGCCTCGATACTTCACCGGGGTATCTACAGTTATTTTTGTTAGCATGGTAGTAAAGATTTATTGGATAGTATTGTTGGCTCTCTCTTGTTCATTGAACTTTACTGAGCGCCTACACGGAAACACTTGGCAAAGATGCATGCATGGAAAATAGACGGGACATGTGGCGACCTCTTCCGGACCAACCTTTGTCAACTGTCGGCACACGGGCACTCGACAAAGGCTTTTGCCATGTGCTAAGTGCCATTACTTTCTGCCATTCGTCAAGCCAATTTATTTTGTCGAGCACCCTATTCCAACACTAGGGAACGTGTTTTACGAGTGCCTAAAGGAAGGAACTCGGCAAAGGATACTTCGCCTAAATGGGGTATGCCCAGCCCCCTTTGTCGAGTGCAACACTCGAAAAGGTCTTTGTCGAGTGCTTATGGGCCTTCGCTGAGTACACTAGATACTCGACAAAAAAGGAGAGTGTTCCTTGGTTGCTGATTATATCATTACTGAAGGAACAAATCAACACTAGTAGAAAAATGCTTATATGCAACCTACGAATCCATGCCACTAGTATTTTTTTCAGAATAGCAGTGGCGTGGCAAATATTTGCATGCCACCAGTATTTCTTTACTAGAGGCGTGGCTCGATTTGCACATGCCACCTAGTGTCATGACCAGGCATAACTTAATAGCGGTGTGGTAAATAATTGCACGCCACCAGTACTGTCACTATCGGTGGCGTGGCTCTTAACTAGCATGCCATAAGTATTTTATACCTGGTGAGCTATGATTAAGATACATATTGGTGGCGTGTCATGCTTCTGCACGCAACAAGGTAGGTACTAGTGGCATGTCAGATGGGCTACACGTCACTGGTATGGTGCGCCAAAAATTGAGTTGTGGTAGCAGCCTCCTTTCTTCTTCCGCCACTTCACTTCTTTCTCACCTTTCTCTTATTCCTCTCACTCACTTCTCTCTAGCTAGCTCCTCTTAAATTTATTCTTGCTTTCTCTCTTCTTTCACTTCTACCTATCTCCTCTATTGATTTTTCTTCTTCCTTTCCTCTATCCCCTTGTTAAATCTCTCTCTATTCTTCCCACTCCAATCCCTCCTCACTTCTTTTATCTCCTAGCTATCTGGTCAGGAATGGATCCACTAGAGCTTGGAGAATCGACATGAGCCTAGCGAGCAAGCCCACTTCGGTCAAGGGCGCGGGAATATCGGGCTTCTGTCATAGACCTTTGTTGGACCGCTTCTCGATGCGCATATCTTTCTTTCAACTGGAAAACCCTCGATATAATTTTTCTTGAATTTTATGCAACATGGAGCCGCCGCCATCATAGTTCACCTCCCAGAGGGATGTATGGAGACTGATCTGGCCTTCAGAGAGGGGGATTCTTCACCATTGGCATCACCAACCTCTTCTCCATCACCACCCTAATGATTTCCACACTAATGTGTGAGTAGTTTCTCTGTTGGCACATGAAATGGATGGAATTGGGTGAGATCTCTTACGTAATAGATGTCAAATTTATAAGGTTTGATGCCTAGTACCCTTTATGTCTAAGATTGATGTTGCTACGACTTTGTTATGCTTAATGGTTGACACTAGAACCGAGTGCCATGATTTCAGATCTGGACCATTTATGTTTTCATGAATATACATATGTTTTTCTATCATATCTACAACTTGTATGCATGTGTTATAGTTCTGAATCG
This sequence comes from Thinopyrum elongatum, assembly GCA_011799875.1. Lineage (NCBI taxonomy): Eukaryota > Viridiplantae > Streptophyta > Magnoliopsida > Poales > Poaceae > Thinopyrum > Thinopyrum elongatum. Next base: position 378,333,409 of record CM022302.1, read on the forward strand.
GAGACCACGAAGTGACAGTAATCAAGGTGTCAAAGCGAATGACGATGATTTGAGGATTACATGTGTTCATTGACTGTTAATGTTTTGATTTGGTGCTTTCTAAAAGGAGTGCCTTAATTACCCTTAATTTCAAATAGGATCCTACAGAAACGGGAGGGTAGGACAAAAGATGTTGTGCAAATTCTTATTACAAGCACGCATTGATGGTGTCCTGGCTAGGAGGTCTCTCACCACGTCGCCTCCCAGCAAGGTGCCAGGGCCGAGGATGCCCATGTCGGTTCAGGAGTGAGCCACGTTAAGCGGAGCATGTCATATCAAAGGAAGGCTCCCAAATACTTTTCATGCACTCCAAGATGCCAGACTTGTCGTAGACTCAATTTCCTCAAAAGTGAATGACTAGGATAATGTAACACTAGCCCCCCGGTGCCTATATAAACCAAGCGACAGAGCCATAGAGAAAACACAACAATCTCAGGGTAGATCATATGTACTTTGTACTCCAAGCCAAAGCAATAAATGCAAGTACGATGTAGGGTGTTATCTGTTCGGAGAGCCGGAACCTAGGTAAAGCCTTGTGCCCTTGTTACCATCACATCTGGACTTTTAGTTGGGACCCCCTACCCGTGATCTGCCGGATTAAGCTCTGTCATTGGTGGCCCATACAGGTCCCGCTAAGCAATTGTCGTGATATGATAGGGATCAAGATCAGCGAGCAGATCGACACCAACACTACTTTCATACCGGGTCAGATCTTTGTCTTCAGCAGCGTCGCCCTATTCGTAGACTCGACCGGCCACCTAGGCCAGGTCGAGACTTTCACTCTTTGCTGGATCCTTAGATTTGATAGCATGGAGTACACTGCGGATTACCGTGGGGAGCTGGTCTTCACTAGCTGGGTGTCAAACTAGATCTAGGACCAACATGAGACACTTGCCCCGATCCCGATGTCAAATCTAGGCCAGGACGATCTTGAGAATTGCTCCTCTGACCAAACCTTGAGTCAGGATACAAAGACATCTCCCAAGGCCCAAATGCCAGATCGTGCCAAAGGCGAGGTGTCGAGATCCATGTTAGATCGGATCTCGAAGAAACTACCGTTGGTCTTGATGTCAGATCGGGACCATGAGGGATATGAGACACTCTTTCTGCATGAGATGTTAGATCGGATCTGCGAGTCCTCGGGAGGGGTCAGATTTTTTGTCCCAGCCACCACCTATCTCGTCGCCACTCTCGAAGGGATAATCAACAACGATGATGCGATGAGTCTGATAAAGTAGTACATGCAGCCAATCAGTCCTCGACAACTGGGCTAATGCCATGCCTAGGAATGTGGGTCCAGATCAGTGCTCACACATGGCACACCCTCGCACGGGAAAACAATGCCCCATTCAGATCTGAGCACATCGAGGGACACAGTTCCCATAATGAATACCACGCGAGGAGCACTACACCCCAGATGCGTGGACCTTTCCCTCATCAGGCAGTTGTCGGGCGAAAAAATATGATAGTTTTGGTCACGATTCTTGGAAATGGAGAACGAGGTCATCGATTGTAGTGATGCTATAGCCCTGGCCACATTCAGAATCAACATCAAGGATGACTGGCTGGCACAGGACCGGCCAAAGTAGCAAGGTGAAAGTGGATTTCGCGGCCGGCCACCCACCACCTCCTAAGAAGGGTAGTGGGCTGGGACGGGGGCGAGGGGCCGAGCAGGGAAGTGGTGTGCCTCCGCCACTCTGATGCACTCGCTGGCCTGGCCGATAGACATGCAGCTACCTACTACTGTTGTGCCAAGCATCTTGGTCAACATCGCTCGCCCCTGGCCACTTCCACCACGTCTGAGTCATGGTCCATCAACCTAAATGGGACCATCCACTTCCTTGAGTTGCCATCGCTGCAGCTTGTCCGGTCACGGACACCGTGCATGAATCCATTGGGCGTCCACTCTCTATTCGCCGGTATGTCTCAACTGGGCGTGCCATCGGTGGATGATTGGGAGATGTTGGATAGCATACACGACTCATGCGGCTTGAAGGATGGACAAGTGGATGACTCCCAGCTGGAGATGTACACCGAGCAGTCGGGCACGTACACCCAGTAGCCGAGCACGTACTACGAGCACCCAGGCAGTACACCCATTCGCCAGACTCGTACACCGAGCAGACGGGCCTTGCTCCGGATGATTGGCCAACCGGTGGTGACCCAAAGAAGTGGGTGAGGGGAGAAAGTTTCAATTTGATGGAGGAAGAATTGTTGTGTGATGCTTGGTTGGCCACTAGTGTCGATTTGTTTCAAGGCACAAAGCAAAGAGGCTCAATCTTTTGGTCCAATTTTAATACTTGGTTCCATGAGCACAAGAACTTCGATCCCTACCGCACGGAAGTGATCTGAGACCATTCATCAAAGTCACTCACCCATCGATGGTACACCATCCAAAAGTCTGTGAGCAAGTATTGTGGCCATCTCAGTACAATCATAAAACAGTGGCCAAGTGGTGCGATAATCTCCGAGCAAGTAAGTTGTTCTATGTGTTGGTCATTTGACTGAATATTCTATATGTGTTGGTACTTTAGCGAGAAGGGGCGGTGTCCAAGAAGACGGAGAATTTTGATGGCATCATGGACAAGAAGGAGAAGGCATGTGTCAAGCGCCATGATATCAACAATGAAAAGAAGGCGGAGAAATTTGACATCTTCATGGAAATGATGGAGAAGATCAACTCGGAAGAAGAAGAACCTCAAAGAGATGAGGATTGAGCTTGCGACCACTTCAGAGGAACCAAAATATTGACCATGAAGATGGACAAGTTGGATCCTGATGTGGCGAAGATCGTGCAAGTCGTCCGTGCAAAGGTATTGAAGCACTTGGGCGGTAGTGATGGAGGAGGCGGAAGCTGTGGAGGAGCCAGTGGTAGAGTGATGACAGAGAAGGCACAAACCACTGGTTTGGGAGGGCAGAATTTGCGCGGATTGCTGAACTGAAACTTTTGTGATTGGACGCATGTAAAAACTTATGAACATCCGCCTTTTTGGTTGTGAAGATTGCATACATATGCATTTTTTTTGTTCATCAAATTGCTATTTTTTTAAACCCCACCATGTATTAATTAACTTAAAATGTTCATACAATCATTCATTACAAAATTTGCCATGCATGGCAGAACAGAATTAAAAAGAATTCCATAAGACCTATTATCAAAAATAAATTTTGCAATCTCGTGAGCCACCATATTAGCCCTCCTATTGATCTTGGAAATCTGTATCTTCACCAGTAGCTTCGAGAATCGAGACGTTAACCGCCTCCTTATTTAGGTCAACAAGGGGCGATCTCTCAAAACAATCTCTTCCAAAAACAGAAGCCACAAAAGAACAATCAGTTTTCGAAATGATGGGCACGTCAAGAGTGATACGGATATATAGGCTAGATAGGGCCGCTCTAAGTTCCCCTTCCTCGATGCTATAGCAAGCTCCAATAGAATCCTAAGAGGAGATAATAACTTGTACACAATGGTTTCTCACAACCAACCCCACGCTCGCAGTTTTAATGGCCTCCACAAAACTTGCATCGACATTAATCTTGAAGAACTCTGAGCGGGAGGCTGCCAAGAAATAAAATTTCTCTCCATATTTGTGGTTGGCTGAAATTCCACCGCCACTTGCTTACCTTTGTTGCACATCTCCACCTACATGTGTTCATGACAAGACGAGAACGATGCCCAGTAATTTTCTACAAAGCTCAAAGAGGCCGATCTGAATTCCTTTCCATTAGCAAAGATGAAATCATTCCTCAAGTGCCAAGCTCTCCAGAACATGAATAAAGTCTGCTCAAGAACCGGCGGGTTTAATTGATCCAATAAAATAAGAAACCAGTCCGACCCATAATATTTGTAGGTCTGTTCAGCCGGTAGGTTCCCCATTTCCTTCAAGGCCATACGAAATGTACGAGCCTTGGGGCAACTCACCAACGCGTGAAAAATACATTCATCTTCAATACCATAGATCAAGCACGTACCTAGAATAGCTTGGTGGTGTTTTACCCTGTTAACTTGAACCGCCAAACTATTAGAAGCAACCCTTGAAGCAAAGATTCTAATTTTCTGGGGGACATTAGCTTTCCAAATTATATTCGAGAGTCTCCTTTCCCCATTCATGGCACCACTAGAGTTACCTAAATCAACCTTCGATTCCATAAGATCCAGTGCCAGTCTATACGCACTCTTCACTGAAAACAAACCACTTTTCTCATGGTGCTAAGCAATAACATCACCCTCATCCAGCTTTAAATTTTCCTCTGCATCATGAATATAAAAAGGATGGTTGATCAGGTTCTCATCCCATCTCCTAGACCCACTCATGAATAACTCGGGCACCCAATTGATCCTCGTTCTATTCTTCTTAGCAGATATTTGTAGTCCAGAATCCCTAGGGATCCAATTATCCCTCCAAATATTTATACTAGTACCATCTACTAGTCTCCATATGATGCCTTTTTTCAACACATCAAGGCCATGCATAATTCCTTGCAAGTAAGGGTTGTTGCATGAGAGAATACCATATCAATAAGATGCCCATAAGGATAATATTTAGCTTTCATCACCTTTGAACACAGAGGGTCCGAAAAAACCAATAAACGCCAAGCTTGTTTTGCCAAAATTTCTTGATTAAAAAGTCTAAAATCATGAAAACCCATACCCTTCACTTTTTGGTCTCGTCATCTTATCCCAAGACAGCCAATGAGTTCTCTTCCTATTCTCGTCATTTCCCCACCAAAATTTTTCTGATAATTTGAGATAACTCATCACACAGTGAAGCAGGAAATTTAAAGATGCCCATTGCATAAACTGGAATAGCCTGAATAACGGACTTAATCTGGATTTCCTTCGCCCGGCTAGACACATATTTTTCAATCCAATCTGAAACCCGCTTAAGCGCTTTATCTTTGGTAGATTGAAACTTACCCGCCTTCATACGACCTTCTGGCACTGGCAAACCCAGATATTTATTCTCTAATTCATCGATCGTGATTTTAAGGATAACCAAGATGGACACCTGGTCTTCCAGAGAGCATTTTTTGCCAAATAAGATAGAACATTTATCCGGGCTTAATAATTGACGTGTTCCCTCCTCATAAGCCGACAAAATATTTTAAATGTTTAGAATTTTCTCCAAGTTACCCTTGAAAAATAGGAGACTATCATCAGGAAAAGGTAGATGAGATATACCCGGGGCATGTTTGTTCAGCCGAAAATCTTGGATGACCCTCTTGCCGAAGCATCATTAAGTAACAACGACAAAGCTTTGGCCACAAAGAGGAATAAGTACGGTGACAATGGGTCGTCTTGCCTAAGGCCACATGAAGGATGGAAAAACTCTAGCAGCTGGCCATTAAAGCGCACAGAAAATTTCACTGTGGTAACACAAGTCACAATCCACTTAATCCAAATTGGAGCAAAACCTTACACTTGAAGCATCCTTTCCAGGAATTTCCAATCCACACGGTCATATGCTTTAGCGAGATCCAATTTATAAGCACAATATTCGCCACGACTATTTTTCAACGTATTTAAAGAATGCATACATTCAAAAGCAATGAGGGCAGTATCGGAAATTTACCTTCCAGGGATAAAGGCACTTTGGGTCGGATAAATCATACCATCCAGCAAGGTCTCAGTGTGTTGACAAGGCACTTAGAGATAATTTTATAAATGACATTACACAGACTAATTGGTCGAAAGTTCTTTATCGACTCAGGATTCTTCACCTTGGGAATAAGAATAATAGTAGTATTATTTATCCCCTCGGGCATACTTCCAGAGATAAAAAATTGCTGGACAGCTCGAACAATATCCTCCTTGAGCAAACCCCAATTTCTCTGAGAAAACCTGACAGGAAACTCATCTGGCCCCGGGGCCTTCAACAGCCCTATTTGAAAGAGGGCATCGCTAATATCTTGTTCAGAAAAATATTTACAGAGATCCTCATTCATTTCATCGCTCAGCACTGGTTTCAGAAGAGAAAGAATACGAGACGGATTTATCAAATTCCTATTTAGCCAATATTTATACTTCAAATGTATCCAGATGGGGCCGGACCTGGTGGAAGTTTTAGGCAGGGCGTTGATTGATCAGCTCCTGTATCCATGTGTGAGGATTGATAGCGTGTCTGTTTTGCGTTTTGCGGCACGACGTTGGACATGCCCTTGCTATGGAATTAAACTCACGTATTCTTGAAGAAAAAAAGGCTTCCGCACGGCACTCATATTTCTTTTTGCATGTTATATACAGTCACTCATATTTCTAGTCTAGCGATTAATAATCCATCCATGTCTGTTTTGGTGGAGCTGTCAAGTCATGCCTGGTCGACAGGTGCTACGCTGAGTCATGCCTGGTTGGCAAGTGCTACGCACGACAGTCTTCCAGAGTCTTCGCGTCCGGACGGATGACCGCAGGGCGGTGGCGCCGTTGGGCGTCGTGGTGGCGTCGACGGTTGTCCGGACTGGCAAAAATGATGCGGATCTCTCTCCTGAATATGGATCAGTGGTCCGATGATGACGGCGGCTTCTAAAGCGTGTGCATGTGGTGTGCGCTTTGTGTCTGCTGCACTGGTTGTTGGTCCCGATACGTTATGTGGATGGATTGACGACGACACCGATTTTAGATATGGAGAGTGAGAGCACTCCACATTATCAAGTTTGTAGGTGTGAGTGATAATTTCGGGTGGATTGATGTATGTTTTTTCAGACCTTTATGGAATAATTAATAAAGATGACTGCATGCATCGATTGACGCAGAGGCCGGGTTTAATCTCCTTTAAAAAAAAATCCCTGTCTGCGTTCGTCGAGTCGACCCCATAAATCCGAGGAATGGCATCGGCAGAACAGCACTACTCGGATCCACCTCGTCGCCGGACGTCTGTTTTTGACAGTACCTCTGCCAGGATTTTTTTTTTATCATCTCCTCTGCCAGGACCTGGTGATAGACACTGCCGCACTCATGTGTCGTCGACTGATGGGTACGTGCTGCAGTGTTAGCAGCAGAGTTAACAGGAAGAGGTACAGCTGCATTGTTTACTGTACCATTTATGCCAATTAATTGGCAACTTACCAATTATTGTTCCGTGTCCAGGACGTACTTACGTGCTTGTTTCTTACACTCAATCGAGCAAGTAATTTGATATGAACTTCTTGCTAATTTATTTGTAACGGCGCACGCTCAACTAACTGAAGGCATAGAGGTCCGCAATTAACATCGACGAGACGTCTATGGAGCAGAAATTTGTTCACGAGCTTGGTGCACTCGCTTCCCGTACAGTTGGACTTCTGGAGTATGGTCATATCAAAACTTCTCTTTTTGTTAGCGGCCAGGGCAAAGACACACGAGGATATGCTGCTGATCGCTGACGTCCCAGATGAAACTCCATGAAACTCCGTAGTACTCTGCTAAATGATTGTAATCAGATGTAACCTAGCACAGCATGTGGTAATGAGCAATGCTACATACACGGGCATTTTACAGGGCTAGGCTGATGTGGGTTTTAGCGCCCCCCCCCCCCCCCCCCCCCCCCCCCCCCAAATCTGAAAATAGGGGGTGGGGGGCGAGATTAGTGAGAGGGGGAAGGAAAGTCCGTCGGTTAAGTAAAAATAGCCCGTGAGTCTAGCATTTTTTATGTGCTAATCCTATATAAAAACTTCTCCTTTTGAAATCAGACAACTTTTTTTCTTCCATTTTCATTATTAATGTGAAAATGATTGGTGAAAATCGAGTTACAACACTCCTATCACCAACCGTCGCGGGACATGAGCGATGGTACCGAAGCCACACCGGCGGACCTCGCAACAACCAACCGTATGCGCTAGCGAATACTCCGATTTGGCCTCGACCTCAAAGGCTCAACACACAAGCAACCGCGCCACGTGGGGATACATCCATATTGGAGACCCAGCACCACGCCGGCAGCAGGAACACCACCACAAACGTAGCAGATAACGTTCGGCGATCAGTCAAGATTGCCATGAATGATCCAACATCAGTTTCGTCGAATTAGCTTAACCAGATATCTCTGATCCCTTGACCTGTTAATTGAGCAATGCTTTCATGTCAATTCTCATCAAGGAAGATGGTTGCTGCACGTGAAAAAGCTGCATCTTGCAGCAAGGAAAGCCACATTAGCTACGCCATTAAGCCGGTCAAGCACGGTTGGGAAGTCACACCTCTTGCTTTTTAATTTGAAAGCAGACGATACACTCCCACTAACCAAAGTACATGCTCCTGACACCTCAGTTGTGTCGCTCGCTCGTGGTTGACTGCCACTGTACATAGAGAGGGTAGTATTGTAAATCTGTAATTTTTTTCTCGAATACGCACGAGTGTGCGTATCTTAGAGCAACTCCAACGGGGCGACTCATTTCGTCTGCTAGCGTCCGTTTGGGTCGGCACGGACACAAAAGTCGGCCCAACGCGCCGACCCAAACGGACGCGTGTCCGCTTTTCGTCCGCGGGCGACCCATTCCCGGCCCATTTTTGAGCCGGATTTGCGTCGGCGCGGACACGAGACGGACGCGCGTGCTCGCCTTCTCCTCCCCCCGGCCCGCTGGTCGGTGGCACATTGGCCTCTCCCCATCCAACAGCAAACCCTCGCCCGCTTCCTCGTCGTGACGCCGCCGCCCATTTTTTCCAGTGACTCTGCCAGCTGCCGGCGCCGCAACATCCGCTCAGCAACGCCGCCACCACCCACGTCGCCCGCCATCGCCGTCTTGCCGCCGGGGAACCGGCTGCTTCCCACCCCCCCCCCCCCCCCCGACACAGCCGCGACCACGACCAAGAAGCCACCTCGCCGCCCCGGCTAGATCCTCACCGGTACGCTCGTCGGACGCCGGCAGGGCAGTTAGCTGGTCCGTGCGCGCTGCGACTCCCTTTGCCGGCCGTCTCCTTCGTCGACGCCCGCAAGCTGTTCGACAGTTTGCCAAGGTACAAAATGGACTCCGCCGACGAGTTCTTTTTTCACAATTTCCTTTGCGACTCCGACGATTCGTCGTCCGATGATGAGGAGGAGATATTGGATGCCGTATTGGTCCATCACCACCTCAATAGCCAGCAGCCGTTGTTCCGTGGCTCCATTCCGGGCCACCTTCCGGCGTTGAATCGCAACCGAGAGAGCAGGCATCTCCTTCTTTGGAAGGACTACTTTGATATAACAAATCCGTTGTTCAAACAACAGAAATTCCGCCGCTGTTTTCGTATGAGTAGGCATCTTTTCAACCGTATTAGAGAGGGGGTGGTCGGCTACGATGACTATTTCGAGTGCAAAGAGGATGCCGTTGAAAAGATTGGTTTCTCCTCTTATCAGAAATGCACTGTCGCCATCCGAATGCTTGCATATGGAGTGCCCGGTGATCTCATTGACGAGTACGTCCGTATGAGCGAGTCTACATGCCTAGAGTCCCTGTATAAGTTCTGCAAGGCTGTTATTGCTGTGTTTGGCCCTGAGTACTTGAGAGAGCCGACTCCTGAAGATACTGCCCGTTTGTTGGCGATGAATGCCAGCAGGGGCTTCCCAGGGATGCTTGGCAGTATAGACTGCATGCACTGGGAGTGGAAGAACTACCCTTCTGCTTGGCAAGGGCAGTATAAGGGCCATGTCAGGGCTTGCACTGTCATACTAGATTCCGTGGCGTCTCAAGATCTCTGGATCTGGCACTCTTTTTTTGGCATGGCCGGATCACACAATGATATCAACGTGCTTCAGCGCTCGCCGGTGTTTGCTAGGCTTGCCGAAGGCAACAGCCCACCGGTGAACTTTACTATCAACGACCACAACTACGACAAAGGATACTACCTGGGTGACGGTATCTATCCTCAGTGGACCACTATTATGAAGACAATCCCCAACACTGTCGGAGAGAAGAGAAAAAGATTTGCCCAAGAGCAAGAGAGTGCTAGGAAGGATGTCGAGCATGCCTTTGGTGTTTTGCAATCTCGATGGGGCATCGTTCGGTATCCTTCTAATACCTGGAGCACGCAGAAACTGTGGGAGCTGATGACTGCTTGTGTGATCATGTACAATATGATCGTAGAAGATGAGTGTCCGGAACGTCTGTACGATCAAGGGTTTCAGTTTCAGGGTGAGAATGTTGTGCTTGGCAACGTTTGAACAGTTCACCCAATTTTATCATGACATGCGTGATTGGGAAACTCACGTGCAACTGCAAAATGATTTGGTTGAGCATATGTGGGCTCATGTTGGCAACCAATAGATGTATCTTCTTTATTCGGCTTGCAAAACTATGTGAGACATTTTTACTTTTATTCGACTTGTAAAACTATGCTATTTTATTCGGTTGAAACTATGTGTTTGAATGCAAAAATTGTGTGTGAAACAATGCAAAAATGAGCTATTTGTTGAAATAGGGCGGCCAGCCGGCCACGCGGACATGAATTGGGTCGGCGCGTTGGGCGCACTGCCGACCCAAATCTAAAACAGGGCAGACGCCGGGCGGGCGGCCGACCCAAATGGACAAAAGCGCCGTCCATTTGGGTCGGCCCGTTGGAGTTGCTCTTATATTGTAAATCTGTAATCATCAACCATGTATGATATTGATATCTTATTAAGGCCGGGAAGTGAAATTCTCCCCTAACTTTTAATGAGGAGTGAGCCTAGCTCAACTGGTTGGGGGGGATGTACATACCCAACACCTGGGTTCAAATCCTCACGGAGGCGAATTTAGGTTCCTATTTATTCTTGAGGATCAGGCTTTCTTGGTACTCATGCATTTATTGAGGACTAGACTCGATGCGTAACTAGATGAAAAATCATAGTACTCATATTTAAAAGGCCTTATGCATCCCTAGTTGGTGCAGAGGCCGGGGAAGTGAAATTCTCCCCCAATTTTTAAAATGCGGCAGTATAGCTCTGAAGATGGATTGGTGGCAGTTGGCGGCGACGGCCTCTGAGAGTGTGTCGGACCGGTGTGTGCCCCATACCCAACAAGTGCTTGGTTGGGGCGTCAGGTCTTAGATGCTAGGCTTGGCTGCGAGGTCTGTTTGGTATTAGGCCCGGACTATCAGCATCCCTTCATCAACTGGATATGTGTAGCGACAGATGTTACCTAGACGATGGCTTCAAACTTACTGTCGTATTTCTTTGTAAGGTCTTTTATGAATAATTAATAAAGTGGTTGCATGCATCGTCCAGATGCAGAGGCCGAGGAAAAAAATTAAACGCACTTCGCTCCTTGTCCCAAATGTACCCAGCTCATTAGATCACTACTGTAAAACCTCGCCGATCCTTATAATTCCGGCCGTTGTACAGGATCTTGTAAATTTTCAGGTCTGAGCAAATCCGGTAAAAAAAAGCTCGGCCCGTAAAATCTCGGCTCCATCGCTATATTTACCAGATAGAGGCCGATTTAGGGTTCCTACCCAGCATTTTCCCCACCCGCCTCCGCCGCAAATCCATCCACTCCGGCGCCAAATCCCCCTACTCCGGCGACCATTTCTAGCGCGCACAACCGTTTTCGAGCAGATCCATGTCGAGCAGAGGTCACGGGCATGGTGGCCTCGGCGGATCGACACCGCACAAGCAAGCCCGCCATGACACCGAGGCCGGCAGCTCGGCCGCCCCCCGGTCGAGGCATGGTGCTCTAAGCAGGCCAGAGAGCGCAGCACCCTCTCCCGCAGCAGCGGCTGAAAGGCGTGGAGGAAGTTCAACGAGGTCGGGGAGGCCCTTTGGCCCACCACCAAGGGTCTCCGCGAAGTGAAGATCGAGCTCCATGAGGCGAAAGAGGAGGTCGCGGGTGGAGAATAAGGCGCCACCATGATACGTCTCCAACGTATTTATAATTTTTTATTGTTCCATGCTATTATAGTATCAATTTTGGATGTTTTATATGCAATTATATATCATTTTTTGGGACTAACTTATCCTCTATACTTAAGAAGTTCACCCCCACTACTTGATTTATCTCAACATGCAACATAGACACCTCAGCATCCAATCACATCCAGCCATGTCACACCTCATGCAGTCCCACTTAAGCTCACCTCCTCAGGTCTGACCAAATATTAGAAAGAACTAAATCTTTAGGATTTCTTGAAATGTACACACCAAATACAGTTCAGCGAAATGAACGGCTGCCGGGTTAAGTGAAACCCAAGGCGACCCCTGACCCATTGTTTCCTCTTCGGCTTATGTAACAGACGAGGCGTTTAAGGAGCCTCCCAATGCATCTTTTTTACTTCCCCACACCAAGCGCCGACGCCATCACTTGCCTCATGCCTCCCCGTTGTTATTGCATCACGAGGGCCCTCACAATTTCCTGATCCATCCCCTCTCCTCTATCCAGCCCCTTCGTCCCACTTTCTCGATCCATCCCCTCTGCTCCTGATCTAGCCCCTGCACGAGGAGGAGAAGGATTGCGCGAGGTGGAAAACTACGGTCCCCTCCTACACCCACCATGGTGAGGCCTCTTTTCCTGATCCATAGGCACATGATGAGACGGGGTAACTGCTCGCTTTTGTCATCTCCATCAAGGTTGAGGCTATTCTGCTCCTGCACGCCATTAGAGAACCCCATGCGAATAGCTCTACAGGCTGACGACGAGGACGAGGGGCTGCTCGTTGTCGCCTCATCTCCACCGCAACCAAGGGCGATCTGCCCCTGCATGCCATCGGGAATCCCACGCCAAGGCCAATCTGCTCCAACATGCACAGTTGCCGAGATATGGTCATAGCACTAAGCACCATATGCACAACTCTCTTTTCTTCCTCTTCCTTTCTTTTTTGTGGATTTAGCTGTTGGATGCATCTACTATTTGTGTATTCATCTTCCATTGTTTCAACTATTGATTGTCGCTGTTATCCATCAGGGGATAGTATAGTTACAGTAAGTGCCGCTCCGACTGTCACACATACAGCCTGAGAAGTGTATTCATCGCTAAACTGCATCATCATGTTTTCATTTCACAACAGACAATCAAAGCAATTTGGATGTTGATATTTTGCTTGGTACAAATAATTTGTTGTCCATTATGTTCATCGAAACGAGGGGCTAGCTACTAGTGTCTCAGTGATTAAAGGTAAATTTATCATTATGCCCCAATTCTATTTATACAAATATTTCACATGTACTGGGTTACCAACGTAGAGCTGTTTTGAGTGTTATTGACTCATCTGATGCCAGGGACGTATTGTATCGACTTGCCTGTGAAGAGAACACAAAAGGATTTGATGCATTGTGTACTACTTGGGTGCATCATTAGCACCAATGAGTGTAGCTCACAACTTTGCGTACATAGTTTCTTTTTGTTGTAAACAAATTCTTACTTCAATGTGGTAATTTGGATCTTGGTGCTCATGATAATTTCTCATGCTCCGTTCAGACAAATGCTTTGATATAAGAGAATTTGTACTCACTTTGGCAAAAAAGAGAGGAATTTTTTTCAATCACTCATTGTCACATATTAGAAGCAACTACGATGGCCAATATTCATGTTTAGTTGTCATTCTTTGTGTAGATCGTAAGCATACAAATATGATGATTGATTTATGACAACAGTTACAATAATATACATTGATATTCGTGTAATTCACATGAGATTACTTATGTCCTGTATTTAGTAAAAAAAATGATCACATAATTCATGTTTTCCAATATTTATATTTATACCAAGTATTATGTCCATTCGATTTTTTATCTTAAGTATATAAATACACTATGGAAAAATTGTTTAATTATCTACCATCATGTTTATAGCTAAGAATTCCCGCAGCAACGCGCGGGGTATCATCTAGGTAGCCTAGTGCCAAGTGCCAGTTGCTGTTTTTTGTCTGTTTTTGGTTTTCTAGGAAATCAGTACCAAACGAAGTCCAAATGCTGCGAAACTTTTTTACGATTTTTTTCTGGATAAGAGAGACCCTAGAAGCTTCGGGATGAGGCCAGAAGGCAAACGAGGAGACGGCAAGGCAACAGGGCGCACCCAGGGGGTAGGCGCACCCTAATGCCTTGTGGGCCCCTCATGGCTCCGCCTGACCAAATTCCACCTCTATAAATTCTCTAAAATCGGGAAACCAACAGAGAGCCACCCAAAATACTATTTCTGCCGCCGCAAGTTTCTGTTCTTCCGCGATCCCATTTGGAGGCCTTTTCGGTACTCTGCCGGAGGGGGGATCGACCACGGATGGCTTCAACATCAACCTTGCTGCCCTTTCGATGATGTGTGAGTAGTTTACCACATACCTATGGGTCCATAGCTAGTAGTTTACCACAATGTTCTCCTCGATGTTATTGCAAATCTATTCAATGTAATCTTCTTTTGCGGTGTGTTTGTTGGGATCCGATGAATTGTCGGCTTATGATCAGATTATTCATAAATATTAACTCAGTCTTCTCTGAATTCTTTTATGCATGATTATTATAGCTTTGTATTTCTCTCCGATCTATCCATTTGGTTTAGCCAACTAGATTGATTTATCTTGCAATGGGAGAGGTTCTTTGTAATGGGTTCAATCTTGTAGTGCTCTATATCCCAGTGACAGAAGGGGACAAGACACATATTTTATTGTTGCCATTAAGGGGAAAATGATGGGTTTTATTCATATTGATTGGATTTACTTTGTCTACATCATGTCATCTTGCCTAAGGCGTTACTCCGTTTTTCATGAACTTAATACTCTAGATGCATGTTGGATAGCGGTCAATGGGTGGAGTAATAGTAGTAGATGCAGGCATGAGTCGGTCTACTTGTCTCGGACGTGATGCATATATACATGATCATTGCCTTGAATATCGTCATAACTATGCGCTTTTCTATCAGTTGTCCAACAATAATATGTTTACCCACCGTATACTTTTTGTTTGAGAGAGAAGTCTCTAGTGAAAACTATGGCCCTCGGGTCTACTTTTAACATATATAAAATCTAAAAATACCTTGCTACAATTTATTTACCATTATTTTATTTTGTGTTTTATTTATCAATCTATCACTGTCAGACTTGATCCTTGCAAATAACCACCAAGGGAATTGACAACCCCCTTGATCGCGTTGGGTGCAAGTATTTGCTATTTTGTGTGTAGGTGCTGCTAACGAGGTTTCGCGTGGTTCTTCTACTGGATTGATAACCTTGGTTCTTAACTGAGGGAAATAGTTATCTCTACTGTACTGCATCATCCTCTTCTCTTCGAGGAAATCCCAACGCAGCTCACAAGTAGCATGCTGATACGTCTCCAATGTATCTATAATTTTTTATTGTTCCATGCTATTATATTATCCATCTTGGATGTTTTATATGCATTATTATGAAATTTTATATCATTTTTTTGGGACTAACCTATTAACCAAGTGCCAAGTGCCAGTTGTTGTTTTTTCCTTGTTTTTGTCTTTTACAGAAAATCAATACCAAACGGAGTCCAAACGAAATGAAACTTTTTGAGGATTTTTCTTAGACCAGAAGACACCCAGGAATCTTTGGGAGGGGGTCAGAGGGGCCACCAGTTGGCGACAAGCTCGGGAGGTGCGCCCTAGGGGGGGCGCCCCCAGGCTTGTTGGGCCCCTGATGCTCCTCCAACCCTAATCTTTGCTCTATAAATACCCAAATATTCATCGTATACCAGAGGGCACACAAAAAATACTTTTCCACCGCCGCAAGTTTCTGTCCTCGTGAGATCCCATCTGGAGACGTGTTCCGGTACTCCGTCGGAGGGGGATTCGATCACGGAGGGCCTCTACATCAACCTTGATGCCCTTCCGATGATGTGTGAGTAGTTTACCACAGACCTACGGGCCCATAGCTAGTAGCTAGATGGCTTCTTCTCTCTCTTTGATCTTCAATACAATATTCTCCTCGATGTTCTTCGAGATCTATTCGATGTAATCTTCATTTGCGGTGCGTTTGTTGAGATCCGATGAATTGTGGATTTATGATCAGATTATCTATGAATATTATTTGAGTCTTCTCTGAACTCTTTTATGCATGATTAATATAGCTTTGTATTTCTCACCGATTTATTGATTTGGTTTGGCCAACTAGATTGATTTTTCTTGCCATGGGAGAGGTGCTTTTGTATTGGGTTCAATCTTGCGGTGCTCAATCCCAGTGACAGAAAGGGACATGACACGTATTTGTATTGTTGCCACAAATGATAAAAAGGTGGGGTTTATTCATATTGATTGGATCTATCTCTCTACATCATGTCATCTTGCTTAAGACGTTACTTCGTTCTTGTTAACTTAATACACTAGATGCACGCTGGATAGCAGTCGATGTGTGGAGTAATAGTAGTAGATGCAGGCAGGAGTCGGTCTACTTGTCACGGACGTGATGCCTATACTGATGATCATTGCCTTAGATATCATCATAACTTTGCGCTTTTCTATCAATTGCTCAACAGTAATTTATTTACCCACTGTACGTGTTCTTTCAATAGAGAAGCCTCTAGTGAAAACTATGGCCCCCGGGTCTATCTTTTATCATATTATTTTTAGATCTACAAAATCAAAAACCCAAAAATACCTTGCTGCAATTTATTTACCTTTACTTTATTTTGCACTTTTATTTATCTTTCATACCTATCTCTATCAGATCTCATCCTTGCAAGTAACCGTGAAGGGATTGACAACTCCTTTATCGCGTTGGGTGCAAGTATTTGTTTGTTTGTGTAGGTGCAACCATTGGTGACTTGTGCGTTCCTCCTACTGGATTGATACCTTGGTTCCCAAACTGAGGGAAATATTTATCTCTACTTTGCTGCATCACCCTTTCCTCTTCAAGGGAAAAACCAACGCAAGCTCAAGAAGTAGCAGGAAGAATTTCTGGCGCCGTTGCCGGGGAGGATCTACATCAAGCCTACCAAGTACCCATCATAAACTCTCATCTCTTGCATTTACATTATTTTCCATTTGCCTCTCATTTTCCTCTCCCCCGCTTCTAAAACGTTTTCGGAGAAAAAAAATATTTGCCTTTTTATTCGCCTTCTTTCCGTTCGTCTTTTCGTTTGCTTGTGGGCTAGATTGCTTGCTTTGTCATGATGTCTCAAGAAAATACCAAGTTGTGTGATTTTTCCAACACTAATAACAATGATTTTATTCGTACTCCGATTGCTCCCACCGCTAGTGCGGAATCTTATGAAATTAATGCCGTTTTGTTGAATCTTGTTATGAAAGAACAATTTTCTGGTAGTACTAATGAAGATGTTGCATCCCATCTTAATACTATCGTTGAATTGTGTGATATGTAAAATAAAAAAGATATAGATAATGATATTTTTAAATTGAAGCTATTTCCGTTCTCACTACGAGATCGTGCCAAAACTTGGTTTTCATCTTTTCCTAAAAATAGTATTGATTCATGGAATAAGTGTAAAGATGCTTTTATTTCCAAGTATTTTCCTCCCGCTAAGATCATCTCTCTTAGGAACAATATAATGAATTTTAAGCAATTTGATCATGAACATGTTGCACAATCATGGGATAGGATGAAATTGATGATAAGAAATTGCCCTACTCATGGTTTAAGTTTATGGATGATCATACAAAAATTTATGTCGGATTGAATTTTTCATCTAGAAATCTTTTAGATTCCTCCGTGGGTGGTACTTTTATGGAAATCACATTAGGAGAAGCTACTAAACTCCTAGATAATATTATGGCAAATTACTCTCAATGGCATACTGAAAGATCTTCTACTAGTAAAAAAAGTGCATGCTATTGAAGAAATCAATACTTTGAGTGGAAAGATGGATGAACTTATGAAATTGGTTGCTAGCAAGAGTGCTCCTATTGATCCTAATTACATGCCTTTGTCTACTTTGATTGATAATAATAATGAATCTATGGATGTGAATTTTGTTGGTAGGAGCAATTTTGGTAATAACGCGTATAGAGGTAATTTTAATCCTAGGCCGTTTCCTAGTAATTCCTCTAATAATTATGGTAATCCCTACAACAATTCTTATGGAAATTATAATAAGATACCCTCTGATCTTGAGAATAATATTAAAGATTTTATTAACTCCCAAAATATTTTCAATGCTATGGTAGAAGAAAAATTGCTTAAGATTGATGATTTGGATAGAAACGTTGATAGAATTTCTCATGAGATTGGTTCTTTTAAGATTAGATCTATGCCACCCAAGCTTGATATTAATGAGTTTCTGAAAGCTATTCAAATTTCTATTAATGAAAGTAGGGAGAGAACCGCTAGGATGCAATCTAAGAGAGAATGGCTAGAAAAAGTATGTTCTTCCAGTTTTTGCGATAATCATGATGAAGATTTTAAAGTGATTGGTCTTACTCCTATTGAATCTTTGTTTGCTAATATAAAACATGATAAATAAGGTACTGGAGATGAGTCAACTTTAGCTAGAAGGCGTCCCAATAATTTGGAGGGTGAAGATCTTAATGAAAAAATTGATAAAGGTGGGTTTGGCGAGGTCAAAACTTTAACTAGTGATGAGCCAACTCTTTTGGATTTCAAGGAATTTAATTATGATAATTGTTCTTTGATTGATTGTATTTCCTTGTTACAATCTATGCTTAATTCACCTCATACGTATAATCAAAATAAAGCTTTTACTAAACCTATCGTTGATGCTATAATGAAATCTTTTAAAGAAAAACTTGAGTTGAAAGTTTCAATCCCTAGAAAGCTTTATGATGAATGGGAAGCTAAAATTAAGATTAATATTAAATATTATGAGTGCAATGTTTTGTGTGATTTGGGTGCTAGTGTTTCCACTATTCCAAAAACTTTATGTGTTGTGCTAGGTTTCCATCAACTTGATGATTGTTCTTTAAATTTGCACTTAGAGGATTCCACTATTAAGAAATCTATGGGAAGAATTAATGATGTTCTTATTGTTGCAAATAGGAATTATGTGCCTGTAGATGTTATTGTGCTTGATATAGATTACAATCCTACATGCCCTATTATTCTTGGTAGACCTGTCCTTAGAACGATTGGTGCAATTATTGATATGAAAGAAGGAAACATTAGATTTCAATTTCTGTTAAGGAAGGGGATGAAACACTTTCCAAGAAAGAAAATTAAGTTATCATATGAATCTATTATGAGGGCCACTTATGGATTGAATACCAAAGATGACAACACTTAGATATATGCAATATGCCTAGCTAGGGGCGTAAAACAATAGCGCTTGTTGGGAGGCAACCCAATTTTATTTTATGTATTTTGTTTTTGCTTCTATTTTTAAATAATTATGCAATTATACTTCTGTTATGATTGTGTTTTAATGTTTTAATTAGTGTTTGAGCCAAGTAAGACCTTTGGGATGATTTGGAAGATCGTTGATTTGATTCTAAGAAAAAACAGAAGCTTTTGCGTCCAGTAGCAGAATTGTTAAAATTTTCTGGAGAGTGGAAAAGTTCTGAATTTTTTACAAAAGATTGACATACAGATTGCCTATGTTGTCCTAAGTTTTCAGAATATTTGGAGTTACAGAAGTATGATCTTAATTCGGGTCTTTACAGACTATTCTATTTTTTACAGATTCTGTTTCCATTGCGTTGTTCGCTTATTTTGATGGATCTATGGGTAGTATCGGGGGGTATGAGCCATGGTGAAGTTAGAATATAGTAGATATAATGCAAATATAAAAGTGGAATGAGTTTACAACAGTACCTAAAAGTGGAGATTTTGTTTTGTTATACTAACGGATCTCACGAGTTTTCTGTTGAGTTTTGTGTTGTGAAGTTTTCAAGTTTTGGGTGAAATTTCGATGGACTATGGAATAAGGAGTGGCAAAAGCCTAAGCTTGGGGATGCCCAAGGCACCCCAAGGTAATATTCAAGGACAACCAAGCATCTAAGCTTGGGGATGCCCCAGATGGCATCCCCTCTTTTGTCTATGATCCATCGATAAATTACTTGAGCCTATATTTTTATTCACTACATGATATTGTAACACCCCATGTACTTAACAACAGTGATCACCTTAGTTAATGCCATGTCAGCAGGGTTAACAGTGCCTAATCATCATTTGCATCATATTGCATTTCAACTCCTAATTCAAACTTCAAGTTAATTTAAATTGGAAATAAAAGTTGCTCCAAATTGAAAACTAAATTGTTCAACATATTGCAAATAATCTAGAGGCATTTATAAAATTAGCAGCAACAATGTTTAGAATATTTAAATGTCCCTAGCATCCTAAAACAGTAGCAAACAGCCACCTTTGATAACCTTTTATTTAATCTAAATTAAATATGAAATTATGTTTTACCCAAACTAGTTTTTGATGATAAGTAATAATGCACTACGAATTATGGGCTAAGTCACATATTTTGTAAAAGTCATCTGGTGGCTTAGGAATTTGCAAAACAGAAAAGGATAAATAAAAACAGAAAAGAAAACCACCCACCCATAAAACCGCTTTGACTAACCCCATTCAGAATACCCCCCTACACTAACCTCACAGCTATGCCTTCCACACTATACCACCGTTGCCACGCAGCCTGCCCACCCCGCCCCCCGTAATATGTCCTCCCGTTTGCCTTACCCCACCCTCTAACCCAAAACTACACCCCCCGACCGTTTTGTTTTGCGCTCCCCCCCACTCTCACTCTGCGACATACAGATTGCCTATGTTGTCCTAAGTTTTCAGAATATTTGGAGTTACAGAAGTATGATCTTAATTCGGGTCTTTACAGACTATTCTATTTTTACAGATTCTGTTTCATGCGTTGTTCGCTTATTTTGATGGATCTATGGGTAGTATCGGGGGGTATGAGCCATGGTGAAGTTAGAATATAGTAGATATAATGCAAATATAAAAGTGGAATGAGTTTACAACAGTACCTAAAAGTGGAGATTTTGTTTTGTTATACTAACGGATCTCACGAGTTTTCTGTTGAGTTTTGTGTTGTGAAGTTTTCAAGTTTTGGGTGAAATTTCGATGGACTATGGAATAAGGAGTGGCAAAAGCCTAAGCTTGGGGATGCCCAAGGCACCCCAAGGTAATATTCAAGACAACCAAGCATCTAAGCTTGGGGATGCCCCAGATGGCATCCCCTCTTTTGTCTATGATCCATCGATAAATTACTTGAGCTATATTTTTATTCACTACATGATATTGTAACACCCATGTACTTAACAACAGTGATCACCTTAGTTAATGCCATGTCAGCAGGGTTAACAGTGCCTAATCATCATTGCATCATATTGCATTTCAACTCCTAATTCAAACTTCAAGTTAATTTAAATTGGAAATAAAAGTTGCTCCAAATTGAAAACTAAATTGTTCAACATATTGCAAATAATCTAGAGGCATTTATAAAATTAGCAGCAACAATGTTTAGAATATTTAAATGTCCCTAGCATCCTAAAACAGTAGCAAACAGCCACCTTTGATAACCTTTTATAATCTAAATTAAATATGAAATTATGTTTTACCCAAACTAGTTTTTGATGATAAGTAATAATGCACTACGAATTATGGGCTAAGTCACATATTTTTTAAAAGTCATCTGGTGGCTTAGGAATTTGCAAAACAGAAAAGGATAAATAAAAACAGAAAAGAAATAAAAAAAAAAAAGAAAACCAAAACCCCCCCCCCCCTGGGCCATCCGGCCCAGTGGCAGCCAGGCCACCGGGCCACCAAGCCGGCCCACCCCGCCCCCCTATATGGCCTCCTGGCCAAACCCTAACCCAACGACACCCCGTCCCCCCCCCACTC